>NW_019294903.1:1628-21391 GCF_000500325.1 Leptinotarsa decemlineata
AATTAGACATCTACAATATTTTGAGAAAGTTGTAGAATCTTCTTTAAATAATATTTGTAGATGCCTATTCATTGCTGTTTTAAATAATTTATACCTACGGTCGCTCATGTATTTCACAGAGAAGTGGGGAAGGAGCTACGAGAGCTGAGCCTCACTACATACCTGTTATTTCGTAGCAGCTGTAAAAACCGTTAGCCAGTATTCAAGATACAGAGCAATTGATTTCAAAAATATCAATTGGTCAATTTCGTTTTGATTTCAAACACCCTTACGACTAATATCAATTGGCAAAAATTAAATCATCTTTTATTTTGGCAAACCTCCCACCCACAGAAGGAGCAGCAGAACAACATTGTTACAGGGCATATTATCAGCTTCAAACTTGGTTGGGTAAAGAACTGACAGCAACAGATTGGGACTGGAAGACACATCAACGTGGCATCATGCCCAAATTTACTTCTTTGCATGATCTACAACATCATAGCTTCCTTTCTTTCTTTGGAAGATTCCCACATTTTATTGTATAAGATGGAGTAGTATAAAGTCAGAAACTTTGTTCCCCAAAAAATAATCACTCCTAAAAATATATCCCTTTCAATTTAAACAAGATTCCTTTGGCTGGGATTTAATAAAATAAGCGAATTAATTTTATTACGATGTCATCGACGACATGAGTAGATCAAACTCATTCCGTGACATAAAATCGTAATTTAATGAATGAATTATGTGTATTTTCTATTATGTTATCCAATTTGGTGCTGAAGAGCCTTGGGGCAAGTGTCTTACGGCGAAACATCGGGTGTCTACCAGTGAGGCCGACAGTGCTCCATGTAAGTGAAAGGTTACTTCTTTCATTAATTATATTGTGTAGGAATCCTGTGAATGATATCGGACTCAGTTCCATTACGAATGTTTGGAATACAAACGGAATAGAGAAAATAGTTTTTCGTATAATTCAGCGTTCATATAAAACTATTTGTTTCGAATGTATTTTTCTTTCGTGTAATTCAATGTTTATTTTCCAGTTTGTGTCTGAAAGTTACTTCTCCGCATGATCTACACATCTTTGTATAGAATTGATTTTTGAAATTGATTACGTGCTTCCATTCTCTGGAAGACTCCCACATTTTTTTGAATCAAGATGAAGTAGTAGGAAGCCAAAAAGTTGATTTCCCAAAAAAATAACCACTCCTAAAAATATAACCCTTTCAATTTAAACAAAAATTACAATTTCATATTCAGTTTGTATACTCCAAACATTCGTTATGTAACTAATATCATTCACAGGATTGCTACACAATACAGTATCTATTTGAAAGATGTAAAAATTTCACTTACACGAACACTGTTATCCTCAATGGCGAACATCGATGTTTCGGAATAGACACTCGTCCTATTGCCTCTTTAGCACCAATCTGGATAGCATTATGAGATGAAGCTCTCAATTAATTCATACAGGGCGTTCCAATGAAAACTTGACCCCCCTTTAAGTCAGAAATGGATGTGTAATCGAAAATATCAACGTCATTTTTCATTTCTAGGGTGACTAATTCTCATATGGAAATCATACCCGAAATTTGACCCCCCTGCGGTCAGCAACTACCCCCCTTTTTTTCAATGGCATGAGGAGTCGAGTGATACATCATTTGAAAGGTATTTGGTCCCTCTATCACTTCTGTAATTTTTTTCGAAATTGGTTCATTTGTTATTGAGAAATTAAATGTTTCATTTTAGAAAAAGCAGAAAATTCGCTGTCGCTCATTTTATTAAGGAAATCTACAAAAGCAATATCAATGACATCACAATAAACAGATAAAATGTTCTATCTCCATCCAGTCCCATACAATAATGCAGTTTACTTTCGAAAGCGTTCCTTACATTATTGATGATGTTTGAAGTCAGAAATCGGCATTCCCGAACAATTCTCTGTCGCAGGTCTTCTATATTTGTAGAATTTATTTGATTAGAAGTGAACGTTTTAAAATGAACGACACTGTTAGTTTTTTCAGCACTGGTAGTTTTTGTTGAATCAAGTTGTCGCAGAACAAAAAGTAGATAGATGTAGTAGTAGATATTCAGTCATCCTTGTTCACTGTGTTCCAACATGGTTTATTCTACTGAAGAAATAATAGAAATTGTTGCAACCTATTATCGAAATAATAAATGTGCTGAAGCTGCTGCAAGAATTTTTAATACCGATCATCCAGACCACAACGTGAGCCATCAATAGCTACGTTAAACAGTTAATGGATAAGTATCGAACTTCAGGTTCACAACAGAAAACATGAAGTATCCCGTCCTGTCAGAAATGACGGAGTTGAAGTTGCAGTTTTAGGACATGTATAAATGGATAATCGACAATCTATCAGACAAGTAGCTGGAGCGTCTGGTGTATCAGCTACTAGTGTCTTTCGGATTTTGAACGCCTACAAATTCCATCCTTTCAAGATAAGGCTAGTTCAGGAATTAAACGAATATAATCCTTATCGTCGACTTCAGTTTTGTGAGGTGTTTAGCGAGAAATTGACCAAAAATCCAAACCTACTATATAATAGGGGAGACTGGGGCAAGATGAGATAGCTAAGACAAAACTCGTTATACAAGGAAAATTAAACTCTTCATTAACATTCTTTAACAAAAGAGGTAACCATTATACATTTCTCTCTTATAATTAAACGTTGTAGCATGCAAAATCATAGAACTTTTTTTGGCAAATAATGAAAAAATAAACTCGGCAAATTTCCCGTTTTGCCCCATAACTGGGGTAAGATGGGAAACGCTGTGGGGCAAAACGAGTACGCTTTTTAATCGGGTAGACAGCGTTCACAAATGTGCGCCTCTTCATCTTCCTCATCTACTCCGGCACATGAATTATGCGTCCAACCGTGGCACACGCCGCAGATGACCCAACTTTCGGTTGAATCTGAGTCTAAGTACCCACAATAGATGCAAGCACAGTCATCATCCTCTTCTAGGGATGAACTATCTTCCGATTCAGTTTCTTTTTTGCACCTTTTGATTTGACGCTTTTTCTGCAGGTTTTCCTTGTCAGTTGTCTTTTTAATCTTCTTTGCAGTCTTTTTTCCAGGTTTCTTTATTTGTTTTTTACCTTTTTCAGTCACTTGATTATCAGTACATAAAAAATGTTATTTTAATCACAAGGGCGGGGCAAAATGGGATAGTATCCCATTATGCCCTGATCATCATGCCCCGATCCACACGTAGGTAAAAAAGATGACGCAATTCTAACCTCAAACTTTACCGGCGAAAAAATTGGTTTGAATTTAATGTTTTGGACTACTATAATAAGCTCGGGATTGAAATAATAACTATACAACATGGAAGCTAGTTGTTCGGGTACCGTGAAGCGTCCGAAACTGTCAGCATCAAATATAAATGGAAAAACAATTGTTATGAATGTTTAAGTATAAAATATCCCCCCGAAATAAAAAGTAAGGAGGAAGTAGTACAAAAATTTACAAGTATGACCGGTCTCAATCAAAAATTTTTAGAATTCTTAAAGAACTCAAGGAAAACAACACCTTTTGGCAGTCGAAAATATCCACTGGCAGAAAGTGTTTGGTTATCGATGAAGAAGTCAAGAATTGTATTATATAAAAAACGAAATACCTACTTCAAATTGAAGTTTTTTCTGTTATTCGTGAATACAGTTTTTTCCTGATATAAGAAGAACTAGATTATGGAAGACATTACAAGAGCTGAACTTAACTTTTGGAAAACAAAATAGAAAGAGCATTTTAATAGAAAAATCAGAGATTGTAGAATGGAGAAGCGTCAGCGACAAAATCTGGGGAGTAGGCAGATTAAGGTCCCGGCGTCAAGTCACAAAACCCCAAAGTGTGTCTCTCAGTACATCCACACTTTTCAACTTCTTGAAAATGGCTTCAAAATCGAAGCCGTAACGTCGAACAATGCAAAACTTTGAGTGCGGTTCAACCCGAAATTGGGATGTTCAAATTTCTAACCGCAGAAACTTATTCTATTTGTGTGCTTATCTGGTGACGTTTCAAATACTTTATCTATCTTCATTATCAAACCTACGAATAATTTGATATTATCTGTGTCAAATTACACAAATTATAATATATTGATTTAAATAGGTTGATAAAGAAAATGATAACAATCCTAAATAAAAAACTATTTCAAATATAATTTCACCTTCTCAAAATAAAATATTTAAACAAAATTAGTTTTCACAATATTCCAATTATCTTCGCATCATACAGAATATATCAATGGAAAATTCATATTAACACTCCCAGTCCGACGCCTATTAATACTATTTCCAACGCAATATAATAAGCATTGTCTGCCGCCGCTTTTGAAGTTCTTTGTGGCGAGTCACTATTTTAGTGGCTCCTTAGCGGCGTCCTCAAGAGGCATAGCGGGTAGAAATATCTCAGTGACTTTGTAGATGAATTGCACTGCCACTTTCTTGAGACGACTATCCTGACTTCTATGATGTACCGACATGTTTGCATTCTTGAAATTCTTACACTGGTGAATAAAAACGTTTCCATTGAAAAAACATTATTTCAAAGAATTTGTGTTATATTTATAATATGCTACTACCATCCAACCGCTAAAATGCTTCTACTCAAAACCCATACCTATATTCAAAAAGGACTCCTCAAAAGGGTATCCACGAACAGAATAACATAGAGGGGCTTACATTTGAAAAAATTAAAAAAGATTGTTTAAGAGTTTTCACTCAACCAAGTTTCAGGAAAAAAAGAGTTTGTTTTAGATAATGGAAAAATCTACATTCTCAAAATATTTTTACAACAAAACAGACTGAGTTTTCATTACAAAATGGAGACAGTTGAAGAGATCAACTTTTTTTAAATTACATAGGTATATTCCTACTTTTGAGTTTCAACTTAGGATGAATGTGGTCTTCTGACATATCCTGCAAGTGGCTACAAAAATCGATAAAAAAAAACAGAGGTCCGTATTCAGAATGATAAAGTTGATGATGAAATCTATTGAACGAAACGTCGCATTGCAAATTGGTTCATTTCAGATTGTAACGAATAAGTTCCGAAATAGAGGCGGAAGAGCCGAAAAACGAAATTCGACAATTTTAGTTTTTGGCGAATTTTTCCAAAATAACCACTGATATTATCGATATAAAAAAATTATTCTAGTTCCCCAAAATAGGATACTTTTTTCCAATTTCCCGACCTTGTAGGCCTTACAGTTTCCGAGATAGCACTAGTGAGATTAGCTGAAAAAACAACCTGTATATCAGTACTCGTGCATGAATGTTACCACTCAAAGTCAATGATAAACTGTTCATGATTCAAGACTGGGTGCATGAATCCCTCTTGAGTTTGATCCTTATTGAAAGTTTGGAAATTGGATGTATAGACATGATACAAAATCAGCCACCTACGGTTTTTTTTATTGTGACTTGGTTTTCATAGACTTTATTAAGTTTGGTTTGATTTCTTCTGAATATCATTTTTAACCTTTTGAAAACACGTCATATTTTACTGTCATACAGTTCAAGTGTGTTGCTCGAGTTCTGAACGATAAAAAATGAGTGTTTGAGAAAATTTAATAGTAATTAATATTAATACGAAGTGTAAGAGACCAGTTCAATTAATTATTACCTAATAAGTATAATATCCTGAACGGTCTTCCAAAATATCAACTAAAACGTAACCATAAAAATGTTGCAATTTGGTACCCACATAATATAAATCAGGTTATTAATAGCAGTATCATTTCGGATCTGAATGAGTAAATAAGCCATAGTATTTACGTCACCAGGAATAAACCGATGTATTTACTAGTTAATCACAGAAAATGCGAAGTACCCCAGCAATGAAAACATATTTATCATCGGTATAAGTCCTACCTTTCATATTTAACACGTTGAATGTTTGAATTTTCTTCCCAGTATGTAGGTGTCATATCCATTTTCGAAACTGAACTATCTTTTAATCAACACTCAAACACAAGTTGCACCATATCAGGGAGCAAGAACAAGTTGCTTGTGATATCACACGTTCCTTCAACTGTTTACGGAAATTTTGACAGGTGTCGCAACGTAATCTGACCAAACACACTTGCTAAGCCGCCAAGTTAGCTGGGCACTGATAGAAACTGAACGAACACGCTAGAGAACACGTGAGCAATGAAAGTGAGACAAAACGCACCTCTGTTATTCGTTTCTGTCTGTTGCAAGGAACGGTACGTGACTATTAACACATATTGATTTAGCGGTAAGGAAATTTGTTAGAAATAAACTTCTCGAGCGACGATTGTGATAATTCTTCGAAATGATTTATCACATCGGAACTGTACTTATTTACATTAACTAGTTTTCGGTGTTTTGAGGCGATGCTGACGACCTAGAGTGAGAGAAAGACGGTGCGACGTACGTCTATATTTATCGATCTTTTGCACATGATCCAAGCGAGCGAAAGATCACGTTTAAAGTAACGTGGAGAACCACGTGATTTGTAGTCGTTGCCGTTTATGAATTACCCATCAAAATGGGTATTATGACTGGCCATTTTTATTTCCTATTGATTTATTCATAGTTGCAGGGCAAGTTCTGAAAGTGGCATTGGATTTGGTTATATAAGAAACTCCATGAAAACGTTTGAATAATCAATATTTTTTCTCTTCGTAAAAGATTGTTTGTTTGTGTAATTCTATGCTTTTACAATTTACAGGGAGAAAATCATTTTCTGATTAGAGAGCTTATATCAATGTAGTTCATTGTTTTGTTCATTTTTTGATAATTTGAGTATACAGAGTGGGTCATTTGAAACATACCGCAAGGCAGAACTGCCAGTAAACTAACTTTTCCAGGTAAGTTTGTAAGCAGTACGGTACTGCCAGTACCTACCATTTTTCAGTTGAAACGTTGTTTAGAAAATGTGTGATATGGAGCTTAAAAATGCTAACAATGTTTTCCGAAAATTGTGAAAGTTAAATACCTAGGTAATTGTAAATTGATTATCATATCTCTAAATGTTAATGAGTATCATAATAATTTAGGTAAGTGGTAATTAACGAATAAATTCCTTCGGAACGATATCCAAATGTTGATTGAAGAATAAATTCCATCGGAACAATTTGCAGTTTTCTCCGGTTAGCGAATATCGGGTTTGGTGTAGTTATAACTCGGTGAATAGGTACTTAGTTTGGTTTACGATTTGAAATTCGTGTTCAACGGAGATTAAGCTTCTAGAAATATATACAATAGCTTATTTTATCCATGCAGAATGACGTGTAGAAAAATCGGTTTTGATGATTTTATAGCACAAAGAAAATTGTAATTGTTACCAGCAAATTGCGATAAAAAATGAATTCATCAAGTTCTTCGATAACAACCCAAACTTTTTTTCAGTAATTAATAGCATTTTTTTTAAGTTTCAATGAGTCACGGTGTTATCTGAATACATTTTTTCCAACCTCCGTTTCCAGAAATGAGGTCATAGTTTGAATAATAGGTACATGCGAATTCTTCTCTTTTTGATTTAGATAACACACTCGAAATCATCAAACTACTGTCATTAGTTTACTTCTTTCTGTCATAGAGTCATGTGGGGTAACCGTAGGCAGCTGGTAAGTGTCCGAAGTGAACAGCGTGCGAATACCACGGTTGCAATATTTTCTAAGTATACGCGGGTAAGTGTCCGCAGTATTAAAATGCGTATACTTACCCCACTGAAGTAAATTCAATGTTTCAAGTATTATTTTTACGTTCTAGATAGAGAATGCATCGCAAATATATAAGAAAATGTCCTAATCGGAAAATTTGTACTCAAGAGCAAATTAATACAGCCAAGAAGTTGGTTATTGATAATCATTCAAGCCACATTAGTTTGCAAGCTACCTTGTATTGCAGACAGAATAACATAATTGTACTTATATTGCCACATCACAGCAGTCACAAGCTACAGCCCTTGGATAGAGCCATTTACAGTCCTCTGAAAAATCAGTACGCAATAGAAGCTGGATGGCACGACATCCCAGTAGATCTATTAATCAATACCAAGTATCTTCGATTTTCGACAGAGCCATTAGAAAAGCTGTAACTGTTGGTAACGCAGCTTCCGCATTCAGGGTTACTGGAATATATATTTATACGATGACACCCTGTTTACAGAAGCAGACTTCGCATCATCCTCAGTCACGGATATGTTTTGTCCATCTGAAGCTGTCACTCAAAATCTATCTATTTTAAATTATGTAACTACAGTGGAAATTCAAGATAGACAGTCATCGAGCTTCTACGTCTGCCGATTTGGCAGAAACGCAAGAGATTTTGACTATTGCTGAAACGCATCATCAACCAAGTGCATCACTGGCTGAACAGCACGGCATTGCAACTATTGCTGAAGTGCAAAATAAACAAAGTTCAACACTACCTAGACAACGGAACATGAAAGCTGCAGTTGAACTAAACAAAGCCAATGAACCATTACACGAACTTTCAGATCCAATGGACAAAATAGAAGAATTTCAGGACCAACAAATTATTTCGCTCTCTATTCTTCGTAACATTTCGAATGATAAACAGTCTTATATTTCCTTAATCGATATGCGCCCATTACCAAAGGCGACTCGACGCGAAAATTCTGGCAAATCGGAAATAATCACCAATAGTCATTTTAAAAATAAGTTGGAGGAGAAACAAAATGAAATTGAAATGAATAGAATACCACAGATGAACATGAAAAACAAAAGCAATCCAAAGAAAGATAAGGTTACAGATAAATCTTCGAAACAAGAATACTATTGTCCGTTATGTCGAGAAAAGTACAGAGATACGGCTGAATTGTGGATTGAATGTACAATTTGTAAATCTTGGTGGCACGAAGCCTCTATCAATTACGAGAATGGCATATTTACTTGTGATCTATGTGCAATAAGTTAAGTTTCTGTCGTGCGTACACTTTGTCGCATGTCCGAAGGCATGCGGACACTTTCCCACTGATGAGGGCAAGTGTCCGCATTTTCCTTGTTGATTGAAAGTTTCAATTAAAGTAACATTACATTAGATTAAACGTTTATTTTTTTTCAATTAACTAAAACTTTTATCCTGGGAGCAATTTACTAGAAATTGCGTACATTTACCCCACATGACTCTATCATGTATCGTTTTTTTTTAACTTTTCTAATTTCAAAATCAATTTCATGTTAAGTAGGTAGAATCTATAATGTTTATAGTTTCATTTATATCATCTTTCATTTATCCTGAAGAAGGAATTGAAAGATTCTGAAAGTTTGACAAAATAAAGAGTTTTCTTTAACAAACCGTTGACTGCTAGGTACTTCAAGAACACAATCTACGATTTTCTATTCATATACAACAAGGACACCAATGAGCAAATATTATAGATGGTAGATGCTGGTCCCACCCGAATTCGCCCGGTGAGATACCATCGCAACGGCTTAGATAGCGTGAAGTTGCTTTCGGGCTAACGTTTCGTTACTGTGGCGCTGTTTCCGATTTCGAGGGTGGGAATATAAGGAAAAATGCACGACCGCCCTCCTAGGGTCAAAATACTCCATAGGTAAAATAGCTCCCCAATCGGATCTCCGGATGGGAGCTGACTCAAGGGCATCATCCTACAGAAATTATTCGAAGACCAATATTTCTGACAGTCAGCAGGGTCTTCCTAACATCGGTACACAGGGAAATAGTATGGTAACTGCAGTTGCTAAGAGGCCCACTAGCAACTTCAAAATCGATTTAAACAACATCAGAGGACGCAACATCTGCAATCAAATAGTCCTCATATTCTTGCACTCACAGAAAAACGTCAGTGCTTCAACAAACCCCGTCAATTTTTTATATCCCGATTCAGACGTAACTTTGGAATATCTCTTTTTATCAGAAGCGATATCTGCTGTCAACCCCGTAACTTTGGCGTTATGTGATTCAAAATAATATCACAGAAGATCATCAAATTCATATGCTGCGTTTATCGAGCACCTAGCGATACACAATATAGGGAACTATTCTCTTCACTTGCGAACACCAATTCACTTTCTGCAAATCAATCATTCCAGTGCCGAAATTTCCATATTCGGTGACTTCAGTGTCCACAATATTGAATGGCTCTTTTTAGCGGACTTACCCAGATTATAAATGATCCAACCAGGATTCCTGACCGTGATGGAGAATATGCTAGTCTTCTGGATTTATACCTAACAACCAATTCAGAAATTAACACAGTTATCTCAAGGTATCCATTGGGATCTTTCGACCACAAACACATTTCAGTGTTGAGTGAATTACTGATAATGTTGGGAAACAATCTAAGCCGCGCAAAGTTTGGAATTACAGATCTGCTGAGTGGGAAGATGAACAACAACTGGTTACCAAAAATTAAAAACCTAACATCACCACGTAGGTAGCTATAGCTGCCTACGTGGTGATGTTAGATGATGCCTAGGACTGCTAGGTATTCTATAATTGAAACCACAGATGTGCGGTTAGCTCCTGTTGGTGACACCGTGCATATGTGAAGTTTTTAATTTTTGGTAACCAGTTGTTGTTCATCTTTGCAACTGGCTGCACCGCGCTGATGAGGCCAATAGCCAGAAACACGTGTCCGCGGTTTGCCTCCATTTTTCGAGTGTTCTGTCCATACATTTTCCTTTTGAATAAAATTCGATAATTCGATAAGAGCCTGGACAAAGCTGTTAATCAGAACTTTACAAAATCCACAATTCTACCACTAACACTGGTCCTGATGAAGTGCCCGTCATCATACTTGCAAAGTGCGCAAAAGAACTCGCACCAGTAGGTATTTTGCAGACTTTTCAACATGTCTTACAAGAAAGGGGTTATTTCTTCTTGTTAGAAAATTACTTGCGTTCAGCCTATTCCCGAAAAGGACAAGAAAACTCTTCGAAATAACTATAGACCAGTCGCTTTGCAATCAGTGATATCAAAAATCATGGAGAAAGCCATAAACCACTATATCCTCAAATATTTGGAAGGCTTCAGCATCTTGAGCGATAATCAATATGGCTTTCGAAAATAAAGATCAACAGGCTACCTTCTATCGTATGTCACCCATATTTGGAATAACGTAATCGAGAAACGTGGAGAATCAAGAGCTGTTGCGTTTGATATTTCTAAGGCCTTTGACCGTGTGTGACATGAAGGTTTGCTGGCCAAACTTCGATGCTATGGATTGTCGGATCATTTTTGTGGTTCATCAGCTTCCTGAAACAACTTTATCTGCAAGTGACCGCCGATGGATACCTTTTACCGTCAACGCAGGTGTTCCCCAGGAATCCATATTGTCTCCAACCCTCTTTTATTGTATATCAACGACTTATTGGATAAAACCAAGAATCCAATATATTGCTTTGTTGACTACAGCTCACTTGTCTCGTTATTAAATTTGGATTCCAGAACATCAGCTACGGATGCACATCTTCACCGGCAGCAGGAGGTTGAATATCTCAATGAGGATATACAAGTAATTTCAAATTGGGGTGGAAGTAACCAGGTTCAATTCAATGACACAAAAACCCAGGCATCGGTTTTCTCTTAAAAGATAAATGTTTCCGAACCGGATATAAGAATGTCAAAACAGACAATTCCACTTTCTGCTTCAATAAGTTTGTTGGGGGTTAAAATGGACACCAATATGTCTTGGCACAATCATTGCAGGAATTGCAAAGGCTAGTCTAAAAAAGCACTGCTCCGAACCAGAAAACTGTACACACCTCAGCAAATTTTAATGCTTTATAAAACTCAGATCAGACCTTCTTTGGAGTATTGTTCTCATGTATGGAGCTCCATCCCTAAGCATACCCTGGAGCCGCTGGATTTCATCCAAAAAAGATCCACCCGCCTGATTGGAGACACCAACATCAATTGCAACCTTGATAGTCTGGAACATCGAAGAAAGTTTGAAGATTTGTCTCTCTTTTATAGATACTTTCACGGTGGGTGTTCAAGTGAGTTGGAACATTTGATTCTACCAATAGCGGTACATCAAAAAAACGCGACGGATTGTGGCTGCTCATCGCTTTGAGGTTCAACTCAGTACACCTCAAACTTCACTGTTTAAGAACTCCTTTATTTGGAGAACGTGAATCGCTACTTTCACACAGACACCGCTCTTGGAGCGCCTTAAGGATTTTCCTGTAGTGCTTGTGTTTTGTCAAAAAAAAATGTATTTTTCACCTGTAATATATCAGTGCCTCTATACGAATTAAAGTTACTATTGATATCGACTGTGATTATCAATATATTGCAAACCAACACTAATTAACCTACCTAGACCGTTTTAATGAAACACGCCTTCGCTAGGTTCCAAGTTCCAATACAATATTCTATTAGAATTTTACGTAACCAAGCGTTTGGATCTTTCGTAATGGTTATTCACGATGGGTAAGGTAAAACACGTAAAACACATGTGAATTTCTTCCGTGACGATAAACGTGCACTTGTTCCGTGTGGACAGAGGAGGTTACACGTGTCGACTATAGCATGGTCAAAGTCGAAAAAAAAAATTAAAATATTTACAACGATCGACCTGACAGGATAGTTATTATTGTGCGTTACTGTGTTACTTTATACAGGGCTATTCAAATTCGAGAAGATCTCGTAAACTGACAGTAAAGATAGACAATATTGTAAATTTTAGTAAAGTTGTCTAATTTTGGATACTATTGAATGAAGCCAAAAAATCGACTCTGGTGATTTTGGTTCCGAAGATATACTGGAAAAAACCGAAAATTCTGAAATTCTAACTTTTTGGTGTATCTCCTTTGCTAAAATATTAATTTGTCATGGTAACTTGCATTGGACTATCAGAATACGATCATAATTCAATGTTCGCGTGAAAGTAGTTGTTTACAATTTTGTTTTGTATAATTCAATTTTTATATTAAAGTAGTTTGTTTCGAGAAGGCTTTTTTCTTTCAGTTTGTGTTTGAAATTCACTTCCGCGCATGATCTATGGGTACACCTTTGTAGAAAGTTAATTTTCAAATTGTTTTCTTTCACTCTTTGTAAGATTCCTAATTTTTTTTATATAAAGCCAAACCTTCCTTTCCCAAATGATCACATAATTTTTACAGGCTGTCGTTTGAATTGGGGTTTCATCATTTTCCACACAGAGGCGACACACACTGTCTTCTAGCAGCCGAGTCTCTGCATATGATCATTCAAATGACAGTGACTCATAAGAAGACCTGTTAGACATCGTAGTTCATACCTACTGTAGTCCAACAACTGTTTGGTATCAAGCTTCGAAGGGTGAATAAATGCCTTGGAGTGAGCCAATCTCGGAATATTCTGCCAGAAGTTCATAAATCTTCTTGCCACCTAGATCTACAATGTTTGTTTGGCTAAGCCTAAAGCGATGCCAATGACAGGTTCTGGTCCGGTGAAGCTGCTTGCAGCACCCTCCTTAGCAATGGAGTCAGCAGCCTCATTGCCTTCCAGACCAGTATGGCCAGGTATCCAGACCAGAAACAATCTGTTAAGTCTTCCTATCGAGGAGAGTCGTTTTTGGCAGTTTACTACCAATTTAGACGTTGCTCGGTAGGAGCCAAAAGCTTCCAATGCCACTTGACTGCCCGAGAATATTTTTATTGACTTGTGTATGAGGTTGGATTCTTCCAATCTCTCCGCACACAATTCAATAGCGTAAATTTCCGCTTGAAATACAGTCGCATAAGTTCCTAGGCAGGTAGATATCTCTGTCCTGGGCCTGCGACTAAAAACACCTGCACCAGAACCGATCTATCTGATCCATCTGTGAACCAACAACTATCCGTTTTTGATATTTCTTTCTCCCGGAGGATCCAGTCCTCTCTACTCGGGAACAGTACTTTATAAGGCAGTTCGTAGTTGACACTTGGAGGCATGCAGTCAGAGGTCATTTCCAAAATGCTGTGACTTCCAGTATCTATTGCACTATGCATTGAATTGATTTTTGCAATTGCGCACAAGTCTGTATGCAGTCCATCTAACCTCTTCTCGAGAAAAATGTGGAGAGGAGTTAGATCTAGAAGGATCTCCATGCCGCTGACGGTGTGGTAATGATGGCACCACTGATGGCCAGACCAGCCTGTTTCTGTGAGCCAGAGAGTTCCGCCTGGGCCTTTTCTGTAAAGCGTTCGGCCACCATAAGTGATCATTGGTCTGACAATCATTACATAAATCCAATGGATTTGTTTGGGGCCTAAACCCCAAATTTTACCACAAATCCTTCGACATATCCATAGAGACAGTCTGGCTTTGTGTAAAACTTTTTCCAAGTGAGCGTTCCAGGTGAGTTTTTAATCAAGAACAATGCCAATATATTTCACCTTCGTTCCAAATGGAATGACCTCACCATTTCGATCGGTAATGTGCATATAATATCATAAAATATTATTTTTTTTTTTCGATATTTTTGAGAATTTTGGTAACTTGATAATCATGAAATAGTTTTCTTCATTAAGCCGTCATAATCGCTAGAAAGGGGGCAATTGTTACTCTTTCTATGTAGTAGTAGTCTCTCGTGTTCTATCGGGAGTCAATAAATTTAAAAAAATACGAGTTATTGTTTGAGAAAAATGAGCTGATGTTGACCTTTCGTTGCACAGTGTCAAAGAAATATAGATTTACATTGCTATCTGAAAGAAATTGATGACTTTTCTATGCTAATATCGATTTTTTCAACGGAGATACACACGACAAATCCATTCTGACCTATCGATAATTCATTAATACCTTTTGTGTTTACCACGAATGAAATATTCAGATTGCGGTGTTGTTTCCTAATACGAGCAATATTGGAATACAAAGCATAACACGAAAAATGCTATATTTTAGAGAAAAATACGTATTGCTTAGTATTTGAAATCGAGTTAGTTGCAAAATTTGAAAGCTTCCGCTTTTGAATCTCATCAAAGCTTTTACTATGGTGATGTGCTAACTTTATATCATCAGGTTAGCAGAATCACCTATTTGAAAAAAAACATGTCAACTGTTTTGTCTCCAAAAACTATTGTCGAAGGGTTTCGACAATTGGTGAATAAGTTGCTCATTGTAAGAAAAAAAAACGAAATAACATTACTTACCTACATTGTGGGAGAAGCTGATAATTCTTTCCTAATATTGATTTTTCCATCGTAGATAAAATACAGAATAATTCTGGTTTTTTTCGTTCATGATCTTTTGAAAAATTTATGATGAAATTGAATAATGTATTGCACATTGTGCAAACTATTCTTACAATGCAAACGATTACAATAATGCTATTATTTTTGATATTCTGAAAGGAGTATGTTTCTTAGGAGAGATCAATTTTTGGAAAAGATAGAAAGGTTTTGGCTTTCTACTTCTTCATCTTGATACAAAAAAAGAGGGTTACTTTTTGAAATTAATGGTTTTCTTCCTTTCTTTGGAAGATTCCCACATTTTTTTTGTATCAAGATGGAGAAGNAGCAAGACGACTGAATATAAACACTCACTCCTATTCGCGCTGCCAGTCCTTTGACTTCCGTCAGAAAAACCGACAATCGAGGGAGCACTGGGCCATGACAACAGCATGAACAGTGGCAGCGCGTGGGACCCGTTTACATTCTCGCGCTGCCCACTTTACTTCTCACTTCCCTGTCCAATTAGGCTAAGTGTAAACGTGGTATAAAGCCCCTGTTACGCTGTAATGATAATTCTACCAACTGAGTTCTAGTAGAAAATTCCGGAAAGTATGAAAACTTTTGATATTCATCCTTAATATTTGCCAAAATTTTCCAAATGTTAAAACTTCTAGACATAGAAATAAATACCTGAAAACATTTTATTAGGGAAAGATTTACTTGAATATGAGATTGTAATACAGCAGTCAATCATAATTCTATGAATATAAAGTTCATAAATATGTGTTGAAAGATCTGCTTGTGAGGAATTGCAATTATTTCAAATACCATTAGAAGAGTTGGAGAAAATGGACTGAAAGTGCACTGGGAAAAAACTTTAATGAATAAAATCAACCCGGCGGGTTGGCCGTCCCTGTTCATCTTTCACTGCCTGAACCACCGTGCATGCTGTTTTCGGCGACTGCATTGGCTTTGGATGTGGGGGTTGAGCAAACCGGCCATCGGATGCCTGCTTGCACGTAGCCCCGCTGGATACGGGAATGACAGAATCACTTGTGGTTCTGTTATTCCCTAACTGAATGGCATCACAACGATGGCTTAATCCTAAGAGAGGATGAATGACACTGAGCCTATCAGCTGTCTCTACGGAACCTTCGAGATACCAGGCGCCCTCTCGTCGTAGCATCGCCTTGTCACGGTAATGCGGGGCTCTGAAGTAGCTACTCGTGGGACTTTTATGAACAAAGTAAACTTAAAAATTATTTCTGACGCTGAGTCTATAGAGGAGATGGATGTCGAGCTTACGACTTCAACTGACCTCCCTGCAAACTTAGATCAGGAGCGAGTCTACAGTGGAGATGGATGTCGAGTTTACGACTCCAACTGACCTCCCTGTAATTTTAATTCATGAGCGGGTTTACAGAGGAGATGGATGTCGAGTTTACGACTCCAACGGACCTCCCTGTAAATTTAGGTCTGCTTCCACGTANCAACCAAAAAGTTCATCTACAAACGTGACTGGTGAATAGTTACAAATGAAAAAAACTTGACCGATCACTCGAAAGCACTACTCACAATTAAACTGGAACATCTACACTAATAGCACTATCACGTTACTATTATTGAACAGTTTAATTGGCATAAGCTGAGAAATAGCTCAGCTTTAAAAAGAATGTACTTACTGTTAGTAAATTTTGTATTTGCCATGGTTAAATGGAGTTCTCACCTCCATTCCACCTTCTGCTTGTCTTTGATTTTCCATTCCCCAATTTCAAAATATAAAAATTAGTTTTATATACACGATTCGGTAAATCTCACAGTCTCACAATAATATTTATAAGGACCATAAATATTTACTATGATTAGTTACTAATACTTATAATGTGTGACTTTTTTTTATTTTATAGAATTGAAAACTAAGCGATCAAAAGATACACACATACTCACTTCTTATGGAAACACCCCCGTATCTTCCGTAATATTCGAGGTGGAACGATGAAACTCTCAGGACTGATATAAATGCTCAAAATGCACCTACCACCTGAATGGGGTTGGCCAAAGTGATATACACTCTGGGGTGTTCCACTCGCGATGGAACACCCCATTTTCACGGTAAAACATATTAGGGGCAAAATAGGCTCAAAATTCCTTCAGATTCGGGATCAGGACTACCAACTTACTACGATTACACTTTATTCCTGAAAAAATTTCAGTCCTGAAAAATCCGAATTTGTTTCACTTCTATAAGTTGGTAGTCCTGATCACGAATCTGAAGGAATTTTGAGCCTATTTTGTCCCCTAATATGTTTTTCCGTAAAAATGGGGTGTTCCATCGCGAGTGGCGGACAGTGTATATCACTTTGGCCAACCCCATTCATTTGCATTTTGAGCATTTCCATCAGTCTTGAGAGTTTCATCGTTCTACCTCGAATATTACGGAAGATATTGGGGTGTTTCCATGAGAAGTGAGACACACTGTATTAAAACTTTCTAGGAGTGGATACCCATTTTTTAATTGATGATGGACTTTACAATTCTCGAATTCAATTTATGGTAAAATTTCGGATAGACCGCACCCGCCGTTTAAAAAAAAAGTGTGTAACAAATAATTAAATAATTATGAATATATATTTTGTAAAATAATAAAATCATTCATTACCCGTTGGAAATTCCCCTTCTACGTCTATGTCGAATTAATGAGAAATGTGTGTTTTCTGTTTCTTCACTAAGAGATTGCCAATCCATGAATTCATTGTCTTCAAAAATATGGGAGTGCAATTACAATCAGTATTTCATTGTCCCTTTTGAACACAAACTGGCGACTAGGATAAGTGATATTTGAGATAAATTAGGCGAAAAAGTTTTATTTTTATCCCAACATAAATGAATGGTCAGTGTATTTCAAATGTTCGAATCAGTTTTTCATCGCAAATGGAATAACAGTTGATGATGCTAACGTGCGATTCTATTGAACAGTTTAAGTCGAGAAGAATACAACTTACTTCAAACGTTGTGTTCCTAAAGAAACGGAAAATTGTAAATTGAAAGCAAGTAAATCTAGACGGGTTGGTACTACATAAAGTATGGAATCGTAGAAGTACCACATATTTCTTGAAAATAAAAACTTTGAAACTTAAATTTCAACTTCGACTTTAATTTCGAAATTATGGTTAGGTTAGGGTTGGGTCTAAAGTGAGTGGATCTAATCGACCCTCCACCGCAACCCGCAAGGGTTTATTGTGGCTTACACCTATTCACATTTGACCAAATAAACCCAGCTTCTTAACGAAGCCGATTAGTTTGTATGGTGAGTGGTCTTTCAGGTCAGATGGTGAGAGTATGGCTCTGCCGAACTCTAAAAACCTGATGCGGTCCCCAGCGGGGCAGACACACACTGTCTTCCGATAGTCCGAGTTTTGTATATGATGTTTCAAATGACAGTGACCTGTAAGAAGGCCTGTTAGACATCGTAGTTCATCCCTACTATAGTCCAACAAGTGTTTGGTATCAAGCTTCGAAAGGTGAAACGCCTTGGAGTGAGCCAAACCTGGAATATTCTGCCAGAAGTCCATAAATCTTCTTGCCATCCAGGAGTTCAATGTTTGTTCGACAAAGCCTAAAGCGATGCTAATGACAGGTTCTAGTCCGATGAAGCTGCTTGCAGCACCCTCCTTTGCAAGGGAGTCAGCAGCTTCATTGCATTTATTGAAGTCGAAATTTCGACTTCAAAAAAATTTAAATCAGAATTCGTGATAAATTGTCATTTCGGAAATTCGTTCGAAAATTATGTGATAAATTTATTATCAGTTATAACCACGGAAAAGTAAAGAGCAAATTATTCACGGAGAATAGAGGTGTTACACACAGAAATAGAAGAATCACCACTAGCTGGTATCATGTGTTGTGACACGTAGGTAAATATAGCAGGAGCTCAAGGAGGCTGATATTAATTCCATTTCCAAACAACTAGGTTTTGTAGTCTAGACTATCCAGAGGGAGGGCCGGGGCAGGATGTGATAGAAGCAAAGGAAGCAGCAAAAGTGGAAATGGGAGATGTTTTCATTGTGGTAAGAAGCATTATCTGAACAACTGCCTCATCGTGAGTACGTATTCTCGTATAACAAATGTTCTATTAAAGGTCATCTGGGTTCTGTTTGTAACAGTCGACGACGAAGATTGAATGTTTTCGAGTCATCAGATATACATGAAGTAGATAATAATTAATTTTACAACTTGGAACATATAGAAAGTTTTTTCTTGATAATCTACTATCAGAGACAAACATGACATTGACTATTTTTTCTGGAGACAGTTTTTCCGTGCCTTTATTGACCTTGCCGCTTATATCCAATTATAAACAAAGATTTATTGAATTTTTCATTGTCAACACTCGTTGCTCGCCTTGCTGGACAGAAATTTCATTCATTAATTCAATATGATTTTTCCAGAAGTGAAATATCGGGAAGGGAAAATGGAAGAAATTGATTTTTTCAATGAAAAATATTATGAAGCTGTGTTTTCTGACATTCAGGCCGTTTCATAAAATTTCAATTGAAATCAACTTTAAAATCAGATGCGAGTGCTATACATATTCTGTAAGCTACGTCCATTACCTTTTGCTTTGAAGGATAAACTTGAAGAAGAAATTATTAGGC
>NW_019294904.1:0-10035 GCF_000500325.1 Leptinotarsa decemlineata
ATTATGATGAGAGAACGCGATAGAAAATTTAAAAAATTCAAACGAACCAAAAACATTCGCGATTTTGAAGAATACAAACACCTTCTAAATTTCACTAATAAATCAGTAGAGAGGAAGAAAAAAGCCTATTTGAATTTTCACATAAGATGGCATTCTAATAATGCATGGGACAACTTAAAAAACTCAACATATATTCTAAGAAAAAGAAAAACGATATTCCAGATCATCTTTCAGATGTGAATGACATAAATGATTTTTTCCTAAACTTAGGTCCCACTGCCGGTGCAGGCTCAGACTTTGAACAGTACTTCAGTGGTCGACTTGCTGGTCCCGATGTGATTTGGAGTTTCAGCAGTATCGAGAATAACGACATTTTCAAGTATTTATTGGCAGTAAAAACATCGGCTGCAAGTGCTGATGGTCTCAACATAAGATTTATCATATTATGTTGTCCGTTCATAATTGAATATATCTCTCAACTCTTGAACTTCTGCATTGAATATTCAGTACATGCAATTCAGTGGAAATTGGCTAATGTAATCCCATTACCGAAATATGAGGTTGTCAGTGAGCTCAAAGACCTGAGACCAATCAGCATTTTACCCGTTGTCTCAAAATTATTAGAAAGATGTATAAAAGATCAACTTGTGGAATTCTTGAAAACATATAATATTTTGCCAGATACTCAATCTGGATTCAGAACAGGACACAGCTGCGCGACATCCCTTCTGAATGTGACAGATCGTATCTTCCAGACAACCGACTCGGGAATGATTTCTTCTAGTTCTCTTAGACTATTCGAACGCTTTCGATAACTTTGAATCATTTTGCTATGAAAACTATTCTACGATATATTGGACTCTCAGAAGAATTTGTTGTTTTTTGATAGCTATCTAAGTGGTCGAAAGCAACGAGTTGTACTCAATACAAGGGTTTCTCAAACAAGAGAACTGACGTGTGAGGTACCACAGGGATCCAGTTTGGGGCCAATTCTCTATGTAATTTTCACAGCTTTTTAAAAAAATGTTGTCTCGCATTGTTATTAACAAAAGTATGCGGATGATACTCAGTTGATGTATTCCTTCCACCCTTCAGACATAGTGAATGGTTGTCAGAAAATTCACGAAGACCTTGATAGAACTTTCAAAATATTCAAAGATTATTTTCTCTGATTGAATCTGAACAAATCTAAGGCGATGCTATTCGGGAGGCAAAATGACAGACTTCTTCACCAAAAAAATATTTGTGTTATTATCAAGTACATTCCTGTACAGCTTTTGTGATGTGGTGAAAAATCTTGGGCTCTAGATAGATTACTCCCTACGATTAGAAGAGCATATATCGGAATGCATTCGTGAAAGTATCTGGAAACTGAAAATTTGGTTTGGAATTTGAATCTTAAAAAAATACTTTGCGAGTCTCTAGTTCTTTCTACCTCCACTTATTGCGATACGGTCTATAGCTCTTGTCTTACGGCAACATCTACGTAAAAAATCCAGAAAATCCAAAACTATTGAATCAGCTTCATCTATGGTATTCGTAGGTATCAACCTATCAGTCATAAGCTGCGAGAAGCCGAGTGGCTAAATATGAAATCTTGCCGAAAACTCCACTGCTCCACCTTATATCATAAAATAATTACTACCCAAACTCCCTTCTACCTTTATAGAAAGACTGTGTTCCGCACTGACGTTCACAATCTTAATATTAGATCGAAGGGTACTATAACGCCACCAATCCACAAATAATCATTGTTTGAGAGAAGTTTTTCCTATAATATATTGACCACTTACACTATTCCAAATGGTTTTAAGAATATGAAAGTCTCCTCCTTCCAAAAACATTTGTTCGAATTTATGAAATTCTCTAATATCTAGCTAGAAAGCGGTTATTTGAATCAGCATATATAGCTTTTGTTCTGCTCGTCCAAAGGTTGAGTGGAAGACCATCTTTGTGCACTCCAGGTGCTCAAGATGAACTCCGCCTTTTCAATTTGCATAGGAAATATTGTAGCGTATTTGATAGAACTTATCTTTTTTTGTAATGACCACTCCACACACCGTGGAGTAAGTGATCATTGTGTCCGAGAATCATGTGCCCTGAGCAAACGCAGTGAGCCAAGAATGACAGCCTTCGGCATCTGTGCAGCTAAGATTACTGTCTTAGTGCGGCAAGTCGGTATAATTTTAAGATTCGAGAGTAGAGAGGACATCATTCCACCAAGGACTCTAATAATCAGAACAACCATCTTGACAGAGTGATCTGGATAGTGTCTGCGGAGTTCGAAGAGAAAATCTCGATATTTTATCCGTTTTTCCTCCTTTTTTTTGACGACATTCGTCTCGCCAGGAGCTGAAAACTCCACGACAAATATCGTTTTGCTCTGGTGGTCGGAGGCTTATTAGCTTGTATGAGCCTGAGGGTGGGAAACGAATAGTTCCAATAAATTCGGCATTTCTTGTTACCCACAACAGATTCAATATCCCCCAGAGCGTAGGGCAACACCGGTGTTTCGTCAATACCGTAAGAGTGCCGTAGATGGTAATATAGCACTCTCAGGACCGCGTTATATCGATGGATACAGGCTGAGACCGCATATGCTGGACATGCTGGTAGCAAGTGCCTAATTCACTTGCCAAGACCCTAATGGTCTTGGGCGCCTCGCGGCAGGCCCTGCACGTTGTGTCAGGAACCTCTATACCCATCACGCGACTCGGACTAAGGTGTTGAAGACACCATCCTGGCAAGCCATAATGATCCCCTCAGTTTCCGACTTCATCCCACTCGACTTGAGAAAAGCGAACGTCAGGCGCTTTGATGAGCCAAGGTATCCAATGTTATTGAAGAAGACCCCATTCATTGGCTTATCCTTATGACTCCGTAGAAGTAAGGTGATCTCTGCGGCTTTTATCTGAGCTTTTTGCTGAACGGGTTCCAACTCGGTGACAGAGTTGTGGTCACCTGGTTCAGAGTCGAAAACTATACCGAGGTCATCAGCGGCTTGGGCATCTGCCCTAAAGAGAAATGCTCCAATTCCTGCTCTCTCATGGTCACGGACCATGCAGAGAAGGGGATCCCAAATCCTGACGACTGTACAGGCTGTATCCAGTACCATTCTGTCATGTAGACACTCCAAACTCAGAAGTTCACGGCCTCCCTGTTGTCGGGGGAAGAACAACCGTGAAACGGACGATTTGGGATGCAAACTCCTATGGAGATGCATCATTTTTCGGGTCTTTACGTTGAGTTGATACAGCTCCTTTCGAGTCCACTTCACTACTCCAAACGAGTAGAGTAAGATTGGAACGGCAAGCATATTTGTTGCAGCAACTTTGTTCTTCCCCGACAGTTCCGATGACCAGATCTGTCGAAGTTTGTGCTGATACTTGCCGTGGATTATCATTATTATTATTGAATTCAAGATGAGTTGACGAAGCACAAGAAAATGACGTATGAGATTTAAACATGTTGTCATTATCTTTGAAAATTTTGGACCCTTGCTAGCACAGAAATAACAACTAATAGTAATTTCTCAATATAGAAAAAATATATGGTGACTTGAACAGTGAAAATTGATTTCTATTTAGCAAACACAACTTAATGAGATATCTGAAAAAAACTCGTTTTTGTAAACTGGGAGCTGTATTCCAGTGAAAGTCGTTTCATAAGAGAAGTCGAAGCAGATGTCAAGAAGTCGTTGATATTGTATACACTGATAGGGTGGAGATTGCTTAAAAAATGCTCTTTTTGTTCGGAATCCTTATATTATTTCATTATAGTTTACCTTCGTTTTTTCGTTATCATTGGTTTAATTTTGTTTTAAGTGAGTCTCGTCATTTGCATGCTTCTCTCTCATATTTATAGTGTACCTTCGTTTTTTCGTTATCATTGGTTTAATTTTGTTTTAAGTGAGTCTCGTCATTTGCATGCTTCTCTCTCATATTTCTTCTCATTATTATTTTTTCAATTCTATAACTCTTTCTCTATTCATTAACCTTCGTTTATTTTCTTGTTTGTTTATTTGTAGGTGTAAACACCCAAAAAACAGTAAGACACATTGACTCCTCTACAAAAAATGTCTTTCAGGGTATAACTATTCCAAAATTTACATTTTACAAATGGGATTGTAGAAAGGAGAAAAAAATCGAACGAAATTGTGCTACACATCACAATAACTTTTCAATCAATTTGAATGTATGAAATTATGACAGCATACCATTCATTTCACTGGATTTTTTGTATTCGGAGTTTTAAATTAGTAAAAAATATAACATTGACACAGAAAACGTAAATGAATGATTTTTTGAAAGCTTATCCATGCTTATATTCTGGGAAATCAACATCACGTTATATTAGTGCTTATGGAACTACATATTCTGTATGAGCTTCACATTACCTGTGAAGCTCATACAGACTGGCTTCTTTTAACAAAAATTGAACATAATTTATATCTAACCTACGAAAAATATCGGTCGGAATCGGTCGAAAAAAAAATTCTAGTACATACAAAACAAAGAATTTATCAATTCAACAATTTATTGAACCTCGATGAAATTCTAGAGAAATTGATTAAAATAATTCACAAATTTCAGTGGTATATATTGCTTCAATCACAAATACAGTTTCTTGTAAAAAAACCGCAAAAAATGTTATATTCAACTAGAAGAGAATTTTTCATTATAGAAACTGCTCCAGAGTTGGATTCACGAAAGAGTCTCAGTATAAAGACAGTGTGAGATAATATCTGTATTATATTATAATTTATAGTCCTCAGAGTGAACTGCTTCAGGTGCCCTCTTTCTTTAGAAGACATATTTTATACCTGCTTGTTCTAACATAGGAATGCAAAGTATGTGAAAGGATAATTGCATAATTCAGGGACAAGAGTCATACAAAATATTGGGAAAAACATTTTTTGACTGAGGCCAATCAAAATAATGAATTCCTGATATAAGCGAACACAATATTGAATACAATTTTACAGAAATAATTTTATTATAATTTATTTTGAAGATGATGATATGAAAATATTATTGTCAATATGTTTATTACTTTCGAATTTGTTGGCTAGTACTTTTTATGAATGGGACAATTGCACTTTATTATTATAAGTGATAATTTACATGTCCAGAATTCTAATAGTCTAATTAACTATCCTGTTGGATTTATGAATGAGACGTTGCGCTGAAAACTCTGTTTTTATATATTTTTTTCGATAATAACGTAAAATAATATGTTTTTTTCTTTAAAACCGGATAAGCATAATTTTTTTGGTGAATGTGAGTTGCGAAACATCACTTGAAATTATAAAGAAATCGTCACTGATATTGGAGTATTGGATCGTTTGTAGTCTTGAGTTTTGTTGATAGAAGATGTATCTCAGTCAAATCATTAATTGATAAATGAACAAACTGATTAAATGAGTTAAGCTATACTAGTTTATTCCTGATTTCTTGGACAAAAGTTTCAATGGTTTTCTAAATTATTTCTTTGCTAGATGATAGTATTCTCATAATAAAAATTGTAATGAAATGATTTAGTCCGTTAAATAATGTTGTCACACACATGCTGATTAAATTGATTGCCCACAGATTGCAGTTCAAGAAAGTTCTGTCGATATTGGATTATGGATACACAGTTTTGGGTATAATTTTATCCAGTTCCATGTTGATATAATTATGGAAGTAGCGAGGATACAGAAATCAATTTCTCATTCGTTGGTAGATGTTGAACCCTGTCTTCGGAATATTGTCATATAAACTCTCCTTTACATTAAATATTCTTAGTTTGATTTTTCTGTCGATTTCATAGATGATGTTTTCTTTAGAGAAGTCGTTATTGCCATTCTTGTTCAGGATTGTTGTTTCTAGTGCAAAAGTATTCAGTCTATGCATTCATGATTCAATTGATGAACTTTATGACAGGGGTAGGTTGTCTTCAGTATCACTTAGTATTTTACTTCAACTCAACAGTGTTAACCTCATTCCACTTTCATAGTAGACATGGCACTCAAATACATGAATTATGAACGATGTAATGACAACCCAGTTAGCTGGATTTAAAAGCCAATTTGAATTGTGAATTTTTCAAATAACCCCTTCTATATTACAAACTAATTCGAACAATCTTGATGAAATTGCTTTGAAATCATTCTGCATGTGAATGTATTTAAATACGTGATGAGATTATTTACATTTTATAATTATTCCATGCAGAGAAAATTTCATTATTTGAAGTGTTGATGTTTGTTCCATAGAAACACGTGTCCGTTGAACTCTAACAATTGATAACGTACATCTTGTTAAAGCTACATCTGTCAAATTAGTTGTCATTTATTCAGTATGTTTTTCCATCACTTTAAAGCGATAATCGTCCAACCCAGAGGTGGATACAATATGGTATATACATTAGAGTCCACTGGTTCAGTTCTAGATTTACTTCCTCTCCACATTTTTCTGGAGAGAGAGGCTAGATGGACTGCATACAGACTTGTGTACATTCTCAATTGCACAAATCAACTCAATGCAGAGTGCAACAGACTGTTGGTTGACACTGGAAGTCACAGCATTCTGGAAGTGACCTCTGACTTTATGCCTCCAACTGTCAACTACGAACTGCTTTATAAAGTACTGTTCCCGAGTGGAGAGTACTGAATCCTACGGGAGGAGCAAATATTAAGAGCAGATAGTTGTTGGTTCACAGATGGACCCTTGGACACCGTCCGGTGCTGGTGCAGGTGTTTTTAGTCGCACACCAAGGACAGAGACATCTACCTGCGTAGGAACATATGCAACTGTATTTCAAGCGAAAATTATTCTATTGAATTGTGTGCGGAAAGATTGGAAGAATCCAACCCTATACACAAGGCAATAAAAATATTCTTGGACACTCATGTTGGAAGTTCTTGGCTCCTACCGAACAACGTCTAAATTGGTAGCAAATTGCTAAAAACGACTCTCCTCGACAGGAAGACTTAACAGATTCTCTCTGGTCTGGATTCCTAGCGATACTGGCTTGGAAGGCAATGAGGCTGCTGCATGCCGCTTCATCGGACCAGAAACTCTCATTGGCATCGCTTTAGGGTTTGCCAAACAAACATTGAACACCTGGATGGCAAGAAGATTAATGGACTTCTGGCAGAATCTTCCAGGATTGACTCACTTCAAGGCATTTATTCACCCTTCGAAGCTTGATACCAAACAGTTGATGAACGGGGATGAACTACAAAGTCTAACAGGCCATCTTACAGGTCACTGTCATTTGAATCATCATATGCAGAGACTCGGACTGTCGAAAGACAGTGTGTGTCTTCTTTGTTTGAGAAATGATGCAACAGCAAAGCATACACTTTGTGCCTGCCCCGCTGGGGACCGAATCAGGTTTTTAGAGTTTGGCAGAGCCGTACTCTTACCATCTGACCTGAAAGATCACTCACCATACAAAATAATCGGCTTCGTTGAGAAGCTGGGTTTATTTGGCCGAGTGTGAATTGGTGTGAGCCATAATGAACCCTTGCAGGTTGCGGTGGAGGGTCGAATAGACCCACTCACTTCAGACCCAACCTAACCTAACCCAACCACTGGTTCAGTAAAAGATCGACCAACACCAACGCAGGGTCTGCCAAAAACATCGCCGCTGTCTGTGATAGTGTGCAGGGGAATTCGAGGTAGTCGCTCACAAGAACTTGGCTTTTTGCAGACCACAACTTTGCGAATTTTGCATCAAGACTTGAGCCTGCCCCCGCACAAAATTCAACGGACGCAGGAACTGTAGGTAAACGACCATAGACAACGGTGTGTGTTCGCTGAATGGGCTCTGGAGCAGTTGGAAACAGATCCTAATTTTCAGCGATGGATGGGTACGTCAACAAACGAAATTGTTGAATTTGGTACGATACCAATCCACATGAGTTCCAAGAACGTCCAATGCACCCTAAAAAAGAAAACTTACTGTTTGCTGTGGATTCTGGGCTGGCGGCAACATCGGTCTTCATTTCTTTGAGAACGACGTTGGCCAGGTCATCACTGTCGACGGCAAACACAATAGATCCATGATTACCAACTTCTTCAGGCCTGAATTGGATGATCTGGACACTCATGGTTTCATCAGGACAACGCTACTTGCCACAGCATGGTCATCTTCGGAAGGTGATGTGAACTGGTCACCGAAATCGTGTGACTGAACTCCGTTAGACATTTTCTAAGCCACATACTACAGCGGTCCTCAAAGCCAACATAACCCATGCCATCCGTCAAATACAGCCTGATTTATGCGCCAGAGTCATGGAAAATTGGACGTTTCGGATACGCTCATTATATTTTACAAATAATGGCATAAATAAGTATTTCAAACGAATAAAACATTTCGATTACATCTCACTCAAACTTTAAGTGTATTTAAGTATGATCTCAGAATTAAAGTCATATGATTATATGTGATGGATTCGGTCGATACTTGATGAAAATCTATAACGTATTGAAGACACGTTTAATTGTATAACAAAACACGTGTTGCTTTTTTGTAAAACTGTTCAGTGGAAATTTCACAATAAAATGTTTCTCTGATATGCCATGTGACCAGATAATGGGAATCAATATTGTAAACAAAGGTTTTGAAAATGATAGAAACATTGGAATGCTATCACTAGATCCCCCACTAAAAGGTTCCAAGTTACAGCTGCCGGACTGAATCATGACTGCTTGTTATATATTTACAAAAACCCAAATGGCATTTTAACATCCATTTATTGTTTACCCCTCAATCCATATTATTCCTTTTCTCCTAATACTTTCTATGTCATACACCGACTCAAACTTCAAGCTTGTCGCCTACTTGTCCGGCACATCACAGCACGGCGCTGTCCTTCGCCTAATGGCGACGGGTAGTAGCATCGCCCACTTGTCCAGCTACAACCAGCATACTGAAGGTGTTGTTTGTTCGATTTCAAAAGAAGTTCAGTTGACATCGAGCGGTGACAAAACATGTCTATCACTAGCAGTTCTGACGAAGAAGTCGTCATTATAGTGGACGCATCATTGAATGTAGAAAAAAACAGTCGCAAAAAAGAATGTTGTGGGTCCATCCCATTAATCAAAAGAGGCAAATCTGGGAAAGTTTCATCATTTTTTCAACGACATGAAATAGCAAAACAGAGAACTTCTCAGGCACGTTTGGACAAGTTGATGCTGGCAAGCGATGGTTGGCGACGCATTCACTTGGCCAGTCCGTCACAACACGTACCGTTATTTGCCGGACAGGATCGGAGACCTGGAATCCTTTCCGGCCCCGGACGTTCTTGGATGTGCCGTGCCGGGCTAGTGGGCGGTTGTCCATTCATTTTCACTGTACCAATCCCATTCGTATTTTGACGTGATGAGCCGTGCTGTGCTGTGCCGGACAAGTGGGCGACAATCTTTACGCAGATACGATTTCTCCCACCGGTCATGAGTCAGTCCGATAGCTGTATGACTACGGAAAAATACCTTCATGTTTTGATTGCTAAGTATGTTTCCATCATTAGTACAAAACAAGAGAAGTCTGACTGTTGAAGTAAATTCATTTCTTTAAAGTGATATCTTTTATTGGATTCTTACACTCATTAATAAGATGAGCAGGATTCGTAAAATTCAATGAAAACACACGTACCTCATCTGTCTTTTGTATGAACGAATCAAATATATCAGTCCACCTTCAGGTTCTCAATCGGAAGTTTCAGGAGTAAGCAATATAAAAGATGATTGGAAGTCTGAAATGTGTATTCAAATATAATAAATGGTATTTCAAGTAATTTCAGTTCACAAAAAAAAAATCGTTAGTAGATTTCAAAATAGTAGACGTTGATGTTTCATGAAAGTCCAGATAATTTGATTATCAGGAAAAAAATTGTTATAACTCTGTAAATGCTCTCGACTGGGAAGAATGCGTTGTAAACCAAAAAAAATCGTGAATAAGTGATTTTTTTTGTTCGAAGGTGGTTGACAATGTTTCGTGGTGTATTTCATCAGTCCATCATTGTCTAAAGTGACCTCTGACTTT
>NW_019294904.1:10102-21125 GCF_000500325.1 Leptinotarsa decemlineata
ATTGTGAAATTTTATGTGGTGGCCAAAAGCAGATTTGTCAGGTGTTTTTAAATGTTCATCAATACGAGTGAAAAGAGGTCTACAGGTTCTACCAATGGAAGATGCCGAACAATCAGAACAGTCAAGCTTGTAGACTCCACTTCTGTGTAATTTGTTGATTTTGTCTTTAGAATTCACTAAAAAGTTACTTAAGTTGTTTTGAGATTTAAAAGAAATTTTTGTACCAGGTATGGTATTTACTATAAATTTGGAAATAACAGTACACATATTTTGATCAAAATAAGGTAAGGAAAAATATCTCACAGAAGGTGAATTAACCAAGGTGGTAGAGTTGAAGGCCAATCTTCTATCTGATCTGAGTTTAAATTCACTAATTAATTTGTGAATAATGGATGGTTGATAACCATTGTTGACAGCAACCTGTTTTAAAGTATTCAATTCTAAATTGAAATTGGACGGAGATAAGGGAATGTTCAACAATCTGTTAACATAACAATTGAAGGAAGACATTTTATTTTGCATAGGATGCAATGAATTGAAAGGAATGACATGATCAGTCTGGGTTGGCTTTCTGTAAATGGAGAAATGTAGTTTGTTGTTAGTTTTTGTTATAGTAAGATCTAAAAAGTTTAATTTATTGTCTTGTTCTATTTCAAGTGTAAATTTATTTTTTGAATGTAAGTTATTTAAGGAGTCAACGATATCATATGCTACATTAGAGTTACCATCTATGAAAACCAAGCAGTCATCAACATATCTGTGCCAACTAAGAATCTTATCAATTCTATTAATTATGGAGGAATTTTCTAAATTTTTCATGAAAATTTCACTAAATTCGAAAGTCGAAAGCGCTTTGCAAGAATTTTAAAAATTATACACTTTAATACAAAAACCTCCTCGATTCATTAATGTTAGTACTTAGTCTGGGTCGGGAAGTGGTATTAGGGTGTCTGTCTGAATAGGATGATTTGGGTTTTGGAGGAGTTTATTTTGATGCGCCACTTAGTGCACCAGACCTTGAAGTGGTAGGATTGTTTTTGTAAGATGCGGATGCTAGGGGCGGAGTAGTAGAGGATTGTGTCAGCAACATATTGTAGATTTTTGTGAGTGAAGGGGGCGTCGTGAACATTAAGAATGGGGAAGGGGCTAGGACTGAGCCTTGGGGGACTCCGGATTTGGGTGTGAGGGGAGAGGATAGGACTTCTTTGACTTCAATGCGGATTTGTCGATTGATAAGATAGGAGGCTACTAGTCTAATGAAATGCGAAGGAAGTTGAATTTGGATAAGCTTCCAGATCAGGCCGGTGTACCAGACCTTGCCGAAAGCTTTCTGGATGTCTCGGAGGATGGCGACTGTACCATAGAAAGAGTTGATACTTTGGGAATTATGTGTATGGAGTTCGACTAGCGTGGTTTGGATGGAGTGTTCAGGTCGGAGACCATGTTGGTGAGGAAGGATAATATCGTTTCGTGTATAAATTCGTTCAGTCGGTTAGCCTCTCAAGGAGTTTTTCGAAGTAGCTGAGCAGACTGATGGGTCTATAGAAAACGGGTTTGGTGTGGTCTTTTTGTGGTTTGGAGACCAGTATAGTATTAAGCAGGCGGTTGGAAAGTATACATGTGTTAAGCATGCATCTAGGACGTGTTTGAGGAAAGACAGTGAGGTCTCAGATAGGTTTTTTAGTACTTGGCGAATTACCGAATCAGGTCCCAGGGGCAGTATTCCTACCTTGGTGGAATGCTTAGAGGATGTCTGCCCAGATGAGTGGAAACTTGTTGCTGTACATGGTAAAAATTTCAGTTGTCGAAGTTTACTTCATTCGGCAGTCGTTATGTACAGCTCAGGGCGACGCGGAAAGCTTCTGCTTTGTCGGATAGATTGAAAATGATGTTGCCGTCAATCACAAGGTGATGGATGGTTTTTCGTTCTTGTCCGGTGAGGACTTCGAATTTATTCCAGAAAGTTGTTCCAGTGCTATAGTCCAGCTTTTCGGTATCCTCTCTCCACCTTTTATTGACGAATTGAATGATAAGGAGACTAATGCGGGCGTTGAGTCGGTTCCATTCCGTTTTTAGTATAAGGTCACTGGTCCGCATAGTTCCTGTAGAGTTTCCGTTTATTTTTAATAAGGGATATTAGGTATGGAGAAAGTGAGGGCTAGTCAATTCGTCCAGTAGAGGTTGGGGTAGCTATGTCGTCAGAGTCGGTAATAATTTATTGTATTTTGTCAATTTGTGAGTCCATTTGTCTAGGATGGTTGAGAAAAGGATTGTTTAGGAGTGAGAGTTTTTGCTCGATAAGGGATTGGAATCGTTTCACATCTGTGAATCTATGGTTTTTGTAGGAGATGGTTTCAGGAGTTGATGGGATTTGGAAACTGAGGGTGGTTTTGATGAGGAGGGGGAGGTGATCCGACGTTATCGTGTCCCCAATGTAAGCCCTGCTATCCACCAGTTCAACTAGGATCGTATAGCATAGGATGTGGTCAATGATCGAAGCCTCCTGGTGACTCAAAAACGTCCGATCCTAATAAGGTACTCTATAGATGTGGTCAAGGAGAAAATTGGAAAGAAGTTAACCGTTAGCGTTGGACTTGATGTCTCCGAATTGGGTGTGTCTGAAGTTGAAGTCTCCAAGTAGAAAGGGTTTGGGCAGAGAATCTACGTATTTGATTATTTCTCTGGGAAGATTTTGCGGTGAATGATTGTAAAAGGTTATAAGAAATTGGAAGAATTTTTGTTGAGTGTATCGGTGATACATAGTATTTGGATGTTTTGGGTTTGACGGAAAGATTTTGTGTGGCATTTTTTTAGCAAGTACTTGGACGTTTACGGTGCCAAAGATTCAATGCCAATTTTCTTGATTTGTGTGTCCTTCTGCCATTCAAATCCGCGACTAACTCGGTGAAGGTATAGTCTACCTTATTGCCTCTGGCAGTGGCGAAGAGAGAATATCCAAGAATTGTTTTGCACAATTCATTGGTGAGAGAAAGGATTTCAGTCTTCATGGAAGGGATGAGGTACAGGAGGAGGGTAGTTTGTATTTTGATTATAGCTTCAATTTGCTGGGTGACTGGTGTGATGGATGTTGTGGTTTGAATTTTGATAGGGGCATCCTCTTTTGGGTTTTCTGGGGTAATAATCCTTTTAGGGCATTTAAGGGAGAAGGCAAGATGGTCGCCTTCGTAATTTGGGCGTTGAAACTTTATTGCATTTAGCTGGGGAACGAGCCTCTTCGCAGTGTGGACATTGATTTTGTGAATGGGGCACTCTGTTGACGGGTGACCAGTAGTACTGCAAATATTGCAATATTTCGGGATAAGTGAAAGTGGGTTGACGTTTGAATCTTCGCACTCGTGAGTGCGACCGTCAATGTTTACACCGTTTCTTAGACAACTGGTGTATTGGTCCTTGTCTTTTGTGATTATGAGAATGAGAGGTGTTGATTTATTCGTCTTTTTGTAGGTGATCCTTCAGAGTTTAATTAAATCAATTTTGACATTTTCCAAGAAAGTGCCTATTTTTTTATAGTTATGTCAAGGTGTACTCCCTTGACGACGAAGGATAGGTGGGGTGTTTTTGATGCGGTGGGTAGGTTAGTTGAAGGTCCGAGGTCTATTACTTTTAATGATGTGTGGACAGTGCGGTCACAGAGAAGTTTCTGCAAGGCATCGGGAGTTTTGGTTGTATTTGAAGTTTTTCAGAGGGCTGTCCGGTTATAATTCACCTTCAGCTTAACGATATGACCTCAGATGAACTCGTTCGTGTTCAGAAGGTAATAGAGGGCACTTTGGTTGGCCGAATCGTCGGGAATGTATCTAATATTGTGAATTTTTGAAAGTATTGTAGTAGGGATAGCATTGCTGGTAGAGCATTGATCGGTAGAGTTGAGACGAGCTTGCCTCGTCATTTCAATACAGAATTATACGATCTGATATAATTTGTCCAGTTGGTCCTTATGTGGGTTGGTACCAGTGTTGTCGTCGGCCAGCTACTTCTGGGTGGAGATACCTGTTCCAGGTACTTGTTGTGTTAATTTGTTGATTTACCAGGGACGCTCGTCGTAGGAGGTAATCCTCCCGGTCACTTCACTACACATAACTTTCACTTGCTAACTAATACGTCTTATCTGATCAACAGTTATACCATTTTGACGTGGTTAAGATGAAAATAGTTATATCTGATTTTATTGTAGCTTCAAACTCAACTTTAATAATTCACGAGATTTTCAAATTTTTGATATATCTCATGAATACTATATTTCAAAAGCCGCTTTTTTGCTGTAAAATGAATGAAAAGTGAAAATCAATGTGGTTTCCAAATGTGAAAAAGGGACTAATTGAAGAGATTGATTGAAACATATTGGAAACATGTTTCTAAGTGATTGAAAAAATGGGGAAGAAACAGCAATTATTTATTTTTTGGAATTATTTGGAAACATTTTATTGTTTGAAAACACTCTACTTTCACGTATATTTCATAAAATGTTATTGAAAAAACCATATGACTGGAAACTGTGGATGATACTTAATATTTTCGTGATATAAGTACTAAAATCAGAATGCGGTTCCTTCCTGACCTGGAAAAACCAATATGTGGTAGAATACATTCCAGAGAAAAATTTCCAGTTATATCCCCTATCAAATATTCACGAGCAAAAGGTTTTCTCAATCTGTGCAGCAGTTTAATATAACGTGGAAATTGACTGGGGCAGGAAGTAAGCACCGGAATATGTGGATGATAAAAATATATCTCCCGCGAAGGACCCGATAATATTTCTACTCTTTATTTTCGTTTCTCTTTCACGTAGGTGCACATTTTTCATAGCACAATGATTAATGCTGTGGAAAAGGAAAATATTTGGGATCAACTTCCGATTCTTCTGGATTGTTAAAGGAATGTATGGCTTCTATATAATATTAGATATATCCCGCAAATAGTATAGCGTTGAACGAACGATAAATGATGTATGTATATTTTATGCAAAAAAGGTTTGGTTCAGAAGGATTGGTTCTGTTAAATGTAGTTCTCATTATAATGCAACCACATTGAAGAATAATGAGTTTTTCTAAGACCATATAGCCAATGATCGGATCAGCTTATTACAACGTGTTCCGAGCATTTCATCAGAATGATCTGACACAAGTACAGAGATATCATCTGCATACATTGTAACATAAACATTTTCACTTAGTTTTTCAATATTGATAATATATAGTGGAAATAACACAGGATTCAAAATAGAACTCTGTGGAACACCTACATTGATATAAGCTAATGTAGAATTTGTAACCCCCAACTCATTGCATTGTTCATTTCTCAAGAATACATACTGTTTTCGATTTTGTAAAAAGCTTGTAATCCATGTAAGGCATCATCTTTTACACCATAATGGTATTCTGATACATGGCTTTTGGAGAGCAGATGTTTCGATCGACCTACTGCTAGTCGCCATGTCAATGTCCTAATGATTTTCTTTGGGTCTAGTCTTTAAAAATTGAGATTTTCTCTTCGAACTCCGTAGACTCTATCCAGACCACTCTGTCAAGATGATTGTTCTGAATATTGGAGTCCTTGGTGGAATGATGTCCTCTCTACTCTCGAAAAAAGTAAATTTGAATATCTTCTGAAGGTTTGCCTGAGTAATTAATTCTACTATATTTACATGTATTTCATTCTCTGATATTTGGGTATAATTCACTTATGAGTGTTTCATAATTCCTATTGAAGAAACTGGTTCCTGTTTTTTTCACCGCAATTTGTTTAATTATTTTCAGTTCATCAGTTCTTTCAGGTAAAGGGATTGCGTAAGCTCTCTGTATGATTGATCTAAAGGCGGATAATATATGTGGGATGGAACTGAAATGACCAAAGGAAATTGTACAGTCTGTGAAGTTGTTTTTTCGGTAGGTATTGAATTAAAAACCATTATTAACCCTTGAAATATTCAAATCTAAGAAGAAATTGTGCTCCTTGTTTTTCCCACTGTGAATCTAATTTTGTTATGAGAACTATTGAGAAAATTTTAAAATTGATTGATCAATTTTCATCAGTGGAAATTAAACAAATGTGTTTTCATTCATTTCATTAATTTGATATTATGGTAAGCTGCTAATTTATGATGATGAGGTTGATTGAAATGGTTATTGATAGTTCTTGTTGATTTTTGTAATTGTAAGGTCTGAAAAGTTTATTGAATCATCAGTTTTCTAGTTCTGTTGTGAAGTTTATGTTTTCGTGAGTAGAGTTGCTATATTGAAAAAAAAAGACTGTAATACTCCTTTGAAGTAAATCGTCAACATACTTGTTCGATTGATGATCTATCCATTTTGGGAAAATTCAGATTGAATATAGGATAGAGAAAATAACTTTTCAAATTATCTAAAAGAACAATCCGTTCAGGCCAGTCTCAAATTACCTACACAGTGAGTTAATGGACTGACACATGGAAACAACTGCCGAAATTGATTTTCAATTATTGGATCACACTTGCAGACCGGTTACGGGCTGTTTGGCCACTCATCACTGCAAAGTAGTGACTATAATCGACTTCATGTTGTATTCCAATAATTGAAAATCGATTCCGGCAGTTGTATCGTCGACAGCATATGTAGGAGTATACTGCATACTGTGAAGAATACTGCACTGACACCTGTCGGATATAATTCAACGCCCTTCGTGGTATTAGTCAGGGGAGTAGTTGTTTTCTGATAGGTGTCAGTCCATTAACCTACAGTGAAGGTGATTTGAGACTGGCCTGAATGAATTGTTCTTTCAGATAATTTGATTTGCAGCCAGTCTCCAAGTTTGCCCACTCATTTTGTAAAATAACCTTTGTCTACTGAGATCTCAGTAGAAATCAAACAAAAGTTATTTTCTCTATTCCATATCGTCAACATACCTATAACAAATACATTTTGATAAAATTGGATGTTGCTAAATAGCTTTTTCCGAAGTTATCCTCAAAAATTGCAGCGGAGGGGGACTTATTGGGTTTGTATGATTTCTTGACTAACATTTCATCTATTAGTTTGTAAAAATCTTCTGGGAAATGCTTGGGAATGAATTTGTGACATGAATCTGAAGTTAGATGGTTGGTCGGTCGGTAGCCGGGCGGTTCGACTTGGGTGCTTTTTTCACTCAGTCAATCGGCCGATGTGTGAGTCGATATTTCAAGCTCCAGGCTGAACGCTCAATTTTCAGACCTCGTTAGTCCTTAGCTCGCACAAGTTTCGACTCCTGAGGGTTGTCGTTCGTAGGGGTGCGATAACTGCTTAACGAAAAAAACATATTTTCAAACATATTTTTAAGTGAATATTGAAGAACGAAAATGGGAATTGCGTGTACTTTCTAATGGTATTTGGAAATTTTATATGATGGTACTATTAGAAATTTACTAGTGGTCCGATGAGATAATGTTGTTTATGATGTTTGCTTACCCAATATAATCAAAAATCTGCACGGCAGTCTGTGGTAAATCCAATCTTCGACATGAACCGTCGAACGAGTAATCGCGTTCTTTGTATAGAATTTTCATGAACTAATGTACTTTTTTTTTCACAATGAACTAGACAATATTCTGGATCGAATGAGCCTAACCACTTTAATTTTACTAAAAGTATGTCCATTCAATACGAATCTTAACTTAAATCCCAGACTGAATGATTGACTACAGTTGATACAAATGGTTGTGAAATTAAAGAGTCAACAAAATGGTCCTGTATTCGAATGTGAAATTACTGATTCAGTTCATTCTATTCCATTTGTTGTTTTTGTTTTGGCATCAGCGACGTTCGAGAAAAATATGTAGTCATAGGCAGATTCGATTTCAAGATCTGCTGGCACACTATTGCTGTGACGTTTCACCACTTGTATTAGCTGTAATTTTTGATAATATATTACATCAGTTGAGTATGTTGAATTTTTCACTTCAAAGAATGGTTGAATTTTGAATAAGTGATCGAATATATTTTTACTGGTTTCATCGCTTTTGATGAAGAGCTAAATGGAAAATTCAGCTCAATTAAAATCTCCTTCGACTTTTACATTGATTTTTGAAAATGTTTAATTTTATCCACAAAACTGTTTCTCAATTAATAAAATAAGCCTTATGGCTCTGAAATTATAACAACAATTTTGCTGTCGTTTTTATGTCTTTGGCATTGACTACTATAGTCATTATCTTCTTCTGAGTAGGGTGTGTTACTAACTCTCTGAGCCACACCTGAGACCATCATGGCTATTTGTAGTTTTGCCAGCCATGTTACGTAAGAGAATCAATCTACCTTCAATTAGATAAGTAATAAATGGAGGGCAATCTGAAAGCAAGTATTCATTTAATTAGCTGTTGAAAGCATGATTCGAATTATCTGTCTATATACAGGGTACCAACGAAATCATATATAACACATGTGGCCATTTCTAGCGAATAAAGCATGACGTCACATACAGAAATATTATCAAACTCGATGTAGGATGCTAACGTCGAAGTTTGCTCAACTTTTGAATGAAAGTTTGAAAATTGAAGTTTTTGATTCACCCACGTACTTTTTAACAATTTTGTTTAAACGCCATTGTTTACATCATTGATCTCAAAAATCTAAATAGAAATTTGTATTTTTTGAACTTCGACTTCGAAATGACTCTCTTATACTACAAAAAGGTGTCGCAGATAGTAATCTGTTTATTTTTCTCTGCCAGTGAAGAAGTGAAATTGTCAAAGCTCTCATTATGGGATAATAACTTCATAAAAATGACATTTTCCACCGGTACAGATAAATGGACAGCACAGTATCATTTTTTGTAGTAGAAGAGGTACCTCTTCCCGAAACATGTGTCTATGGTTTGCCACTTTCATGAGTGCTATGTCCGATATTAACTTCTGTTTGTATATCAAGACACTCAATAACTTTCATATTTGTATAATTTCCTTAACTACCACTTAACAACGCCCGCCTTAAACCAACCCTGTGGAAAAGATATGTAGACGACATATTCATCATCTGGCCCCACGGAAAACAAGAACTAGACCGGTTTGTGACCTACCTGAACAACATCCATCCCCGCATCCAGTTCACTACCGAAAGAGAGGAGAACAGGCAGCTACCTTTCCTAGACCTATTTATAACACGAAAACCAACTGGCAACTTGGGTTATACAGTTTACATGAATAGGCGGAGTATCAGCCAAGGCTGTTTTTCAACTCAACCTGGGAGAAACTATAGATAAATAATATGAACACAAGTCGTGTATATGTAGGATTTACCGTGAGCAGATATGAACATAATCTTACTCATGTTCTAATTCAGAGCGTTGAATTCATGGTACCTCCAATATAGAACTGGTGTTTCCTGACTATGAAGAACATCTTTTATATTATGTCGAATGTTTTCAAATTGTGTGGTCAACTTTTCACGTCGAAGATAAGCGCATTAATGAATGAATTCACAACTTTCAGCCACATTTAGATAAGTTTCACATTGTTATATTCATAGATTTTGGTAGATCAAGATCTTCAGATGATGTGGTACTGCAGGTTTTTCCGGGTTTTCCTGCAGCTGAAAAAGCGAATGCGCCTCTGGAATCAATGAAGTCTTCCCGGAGCGCTAATTAATTTTTGTTGTTTCATACTTTGTATTACTTTCTTCTTTAATAAACAGATTTTGTCGTAATCATTTCAACGAAAAGATTAATCTGATATTTTCCATAACGTATTATTACTTACACACAGTTTTCCGACCCTATTGTGCTTTTCGATTTTCCGTTTCTCGAGTAAATCCACTTATTTCTGTGATAATGGTATTGCTTTTCGTTTCTTAGACCATTAGAGTGAACAGAATGGAATTTATGGCGGCATTATCTCAACTGAGGCAAATCCGAACTTTGGTTAATTTCTGTACTCATATATTACTCTCATCAGCATGGTTTTCGCCTCTTCTTGTTTAACACATCGAAATAAATGAGACTTGAGAAATGTTGAAAACTAATAGATTATGAATGACTGCCATGAATAGATACAAATTTTTGAAAATATTTGTTGTCGTCGTAAGTAGGACAAGGTAGTCAATAGAGTAAGCTTATTTTTATTGATTTTCTTAAAGGGGGCTTGGATTGATGATCGACAAAGGATTCTATTCTATTCTAGTTCTAGTTCTTTTATCAAAAATTTTTCGTGTAAATTTCTAATAGTCCAGGGAGAACATCTGGTTAAAGGGGATTAAACCTGTGGTTAGCAAGGATGTCTGCTTTTTGATTGCTTCCAATCACCATATAACTTGGAACTGGTGAAAAGATTTATTAAACCATCATAAATAACATACTTCACAATGAACACGTATTATATCTAGAAAAAAAAATACCAATGAAATGCAGTCAAATAATGAAATTGGTTCGATTCACGCGATGTGGAAGTCAGTCTAATAGAAAATATGACGTCAAATTGTAAATGAATTTATTTCCCAAAGCTCTTTCGAAGTTCCTGAAGGAAGTTGTATATTCCAGAAACCAATAATAAACGTTCAGTCAAGTTCTTCGTTTTGAGGATATTGAACAAATCATCTTAATTATCGTTTAATACTGGTTTCTTTCATTCTGGTGATTTTTCCTAATAACATTAAACATTTCTCAGGAACCTCGCTTAAACTTCATATTAAGGAATATTCCGTTCACAGAACGGAAGCTTCAATTCAACTCCTATGCATGTACCTATGTCAATTCGGGTCAAATGTAGCAATTTTGGAGCAGTTATCCTCAAGTTATTAAGCATACTCATTGAGTTAGCTGAGTGACACCATTCTAAAATCACTAGGACGTACCCCAAAGATCGCGAACTAATTCTATTTATTGCACCGTCATGATATACAGTGTGGTCCAACGAAAACTTAACACCTCGAGTTTCCGGCGCTAACATGAAAACGTGGAAAATCGCTCGAACCCGTCAATTTCTGATTCGAGGGGGAACAACTGTTCCACTGTTTTCATCCCCGTGACTTCAACCCCCTAACGGGGGTGAGCACAACCCCTT
>NW_019294905.1:0-21099 GCF_000500325.1 Leptinotarsa decemlineata
TTTCTGGAAATACAAATGCAATTATATTCAAATCCAATTTTTTCCAATTTTTGTAATATGACTTGCTACAAATGTAATTTACATGAACTTAGTCAAATAAAGTATGTCTATGTCTACCGTGTTATTTCTTACATTCATGTGAATACTACATTTCAACGAATGAAATGTCAAAATTTTTTACTCAGTACGGTGGCTCAACGCCTGAAGATACTGCATTTTTTCATGAAAATTCAGATTCTGTGGATTGGAAATACTCACAGCAAACTGAACTCTCATTTTTCATATTTTTGTACTTACTGCGTTTTTTCATAGCAAGGCAGTATAGGTAACATTAAAGCAAGTCTCATTGTCATCGTCATTCATCGATCTACAATGGTTTCTATTTTATTCTTGTTTCAGTGAAATTAAATTTATAAGTTAGCATCAGATGCCACCTTTTTAATATATGCTACTTTAGAGGTGAATGAATTTCAACATTACAAGAACAAAGGCTTTCACGGCCAGAGTCACTTATAAAGACAACAAAATCCAAACTGCTACTGTGGCAGACGGTTTACGTAAAGTAGGAAATTTTTTTAATTTTTCAAAATATTTGCCTTTAAGATTGATGCACCTTTGCATTTGTTCAACCCAATTCTCAAAATAGTTTTTCCCCACTGAAGTTGGTATCTTGAAAACATGGTTCTGAAAGGCTTCCAATAGCTTCTTGAGGCGATAAAAAATGGTTTTAACTCATTTTTCGTATCTTATGGGAGAATACATGAAATGAGTCAATAATTTGATGTTTTTTCCTTGTGATCAATTATTTGTTGCGCTGTATAAGAAGCTGGCGTTAACTCATTGATTTACAACAACACAATAAACATGCATGCGATTACAATAATTGAAAGAACTACATAAACGATTCAGGTTTCTAAAGGCACGGAGGGTGTGCTGATGAGATAAACTTCGTGTAAGGTATTACACTTTGTTCAGATCTTTTATTAGTGCGAGATATGTTAAATATATATCCTCTTATATATTGTACTGATCTGAGCATAACGAAGAAGGAAATGATATTTTAAGTGGGTGATTATGTATCCCATAATAGAAGCCTGACTTTTATTTGGTCTAATGAATTTTTTTAAGACATGTTTCTGATAATAACCACTGCCTAGTATGTTTTTTATAAATTTTTATACAGTAAATTCAACGAATTTTGCAGGGAACCTTATTTAATATCCTAGGACCAAGGAAGATATGGCTTTATAAGATTGAGTTGAACAAGTGACACATTGGTTTTCTTAGAGTTTCGCATATAGCTTGTAATATATAAGAACTTATTGAATCTAACCTTGGTATTTTCGTTTGTTTGAAGATTATTTGTTCAGTTTCAGTTCTAGTACACCCCAGGTATATTGTGTTCAATATGTGCTCTGCTTTCTTTTCAAAATTTAGTGGTTCAGTAATTTTTTGGCCTAAGCCCTCACCAAAATTGGTGTATATATATCGATAAAACTGTTTGCTATCTCCAAAGAATCATTTGATATTATGCATTTGTATTTATTTCTTTTATATCATTTAGATTTTCTTCGAATTTAATTAGTTCGGAATTTGACTAAGTGATTCTTTATATTCTAGTCCTTCTCAAGATTGTAAAAAATCATTTAACCTTCATGAGTGATTTCCATTTTTTTACACTGCAGATGAACTAAAATCATCATTAAGTGGCGAATTTCCCGTGGTAACAGTCCTCAAACCAAACTCGATTTTGACAAGCATTTAATCTTCTTTCAAGTCAACCTTTGATCTAGAAAATCTCTGAAAAACCGTTAAACTCCTACTTAAATAGGTTTATTCGCTGGCGGTAAACTCACGACTAAGTTTTATTGACAAAAAATTCTTCGATTGTCGTATCAGAAAAAACAAACATTATTTTGATATTTTCTGTATCAATATTCAATGAATTTAAAAATAAAAGAGTTGTCATTGATATTAGACGGTTATCCCTATTACGTAATTTGTTATATATAACTCAGTGTTCATCGGGTAGTAGTCGGGAAAGTAGTTGTTTTTAGGCAGGTATTCACCAGATACTACAGTGGGAGAAATAAATGTTTAGAATTCCATTTATTTTCTTGAAATCCACGTCACAACAACCCAGGCAGGTGGTTTCTATAACAATCTAGCATCAGAGATATAATATTTTTGTTAAAACAGTTTATTTTTATTGTATTGTTTGAAAAACTCCAAAACACCAGTCAAGTACAAATATCTTCAGCATTCCAATATTCCCTCCGGTTACATTTGAAACTACCTGTTTGTGACTCATTTCAGATTGAAAGAATATTTCTTTTTTATGACTCAGTTTGAATAAAAACTGCTAACTCAAAGTCTGTACTGAATTCCAATACAATGAGATGGAAAAACAGTTTTGTTCTTTCAAGGTTAGTAGAATTGCATCATAGATGTTTCCTTCAGTAATAAATAACATTTGACTTTCATCCCAGGATTTTAGGATTTTTTAGTGATGATTCACTGATATCACAATATACTTCAATTTATTTGGTCGCATGAATCAGACGGGGTTAGCATGAATCAGACGGGGTTAGGCCGTCAATGAAATGATTTTCTGAGGACCATTTGGGCAGTTTCTATTTATTTATTTTTCACAACACGTTTCATGCTTTTTATGTCTGTCAATTGCATGACCCTTCCTGTAGACATGTTCACTGAGTGCAATCACTTTTATGTGAGGAAATATTGTCTTTTGAAAGTATGGCTGTTTGACCTATGTATTCAGCACCGCAATCAGAGCAAGAAACACTGTAAATAAATTTTAATTGAATTTTTAAAAAATTTATCAGCTTAGTTTTAGTTTAGATTAGTTAGCATCATAAATAGGTCTGAATATTACAATTTAAAAAAATGGATCAATATACTTGAGACATTGAAGTAAACTCAGTCGAAACATTCACTCTTAACAGTGAGTGTAAAAAAATACTGGAAGTGAATGATCCAAATGATTTTAAAATATTGCTCAATAATATACGGAGTATTGATAAAAATATTGATGAATTCAAGATTTCTCTTCAAAATGTCAAAACTAGCTTTGGCTGCATAGTTTTAAGAGAAACACTACCTTCACTGATATCTACCAGTCATTATGACAATACTTGCAGATGTCAACTTAAATTTAGCTGTAGTTATACTAATAATAACTAATACTTTCCCTATGAAGGATATTAAATAGCATCGAAAAAATAGACATTTTTCAAAGGTGTCGTTGGTCAAATGCAATTCAAAACTCGCCTTGGTATTAGCCAGAGAAAAATTACACTCTTCTATCCCCTTTATGCTTGTACAGTGGAACAACCTATTAGAATTTCAATTGCTGAGGATATTTACCTTCATTTCTATTTATAGAAACACTTAATAGATTTGATGAAATATAACTAAGTCTTAATATTTCCCGGTAAATTATGTATACCTGGTGTTTTTAAATAGTTTTATGTATTTTTTCAGGATTATTAGGAAATTACTAGAATGAGTGGAACCAGGGTTCAATATTTAGTGTATGGTTTTCATTTTTTAAATGTTGGATTTCATTATGTTATACAAAATATGTGTAAAAGAAATAAGTAGAACCCTAATCATTTCTTAGAACTTCACCGTCTGTGTTTATTATTCCAGTTATTTGATCCTTGTTCTTCTTTCATTTTCATTTATTATATTCCAATATTTCCCATTTATGTTGTTCGGGTTCAGTATTCTGTAGTCATTAAAGGTTGTTCCTTTGATATTTCTTCGAAAATTCATATATTGATGTTTAGCTATAATCATTAGATCTTTCTGCAGTTTCTACAGCAAAAGTAATCCATGGATTTTTTCTTTCTTCGTTGTAAAATTGTTTTTTGCGAATAATAACTCAATATATAATGAAATTTTTCGTAAAAAGTGAGAAAGCCTTTTTGTAATCTTACAAATTGTTTCAGTTCATAAGCAACATATTTTTTCTGAAATTCTGAATATTATCGTCATTTAAAGTTCTACTCTACTCTTTGTGAAGTGTTTCGAATAAAATTCTTATTCAGTAAGTTTTTTTTGCAGTCACTCCACCGGAACCTCCCACTGGCTTGATCCGAGGCTCTCTAAGTTCCAGAAAAAAACACTAGAAGACTGCCTGGACGACGAGTTACCGTACGGCTGGGAAAAAATAAGCGATCCTCACTATGGCACCTACTTCATCGACCACGTCAACCGGCGAACCCAATATGAAAATCCTGTGATACAAGCCAAGAGGGCGGCCTCCCAGGCCTCTGCTCGAGTAAGCAGAACCTCGTTCACCAAGGACCCTTCTGAACTGTGCGGCCAACGCTTCAAGACATCCCTCGTCAAATCCTCCCGCGGCTTGGGATTCACTATAGTAGGCGGTGATGACGGGGTTGACGAGTTTCTTCAGATCAAATCCGTCGTCCCAAAAGGCCCGGCCTGGCTGGACGGACAGCTACAAACAGGAGACGTTATAGTTTTTGTCAACGATACATGCGTTCTAGGATACACCCACAATCAAATCGTCAGGCTGTTCCAGTCAATCAGCATCGGATCCACCGTCGGTCTGGAGGTCTGTCGAGGCTACCCTCTTCCCTTTGACCCCAACGACCCCAACACTGAAGTCGTGACGACCATAGCAGTAGACAACCATCTCCAACAAGTACCTGACGATAAGTGCTTGGTGGACACCAACTACAACTTTCTTGATGGTGAAGACAAATCAGTACTGGAGCCAAACAGCGACCTTGACGACCTGATCAAAGGCATTGGGGGGCTCAGCATGGGCAAAATTGAAGTGCGAGTTCGCATTGTCAAGGGTAATTTAGGTTTCGGCTTCACCATAGCTGATAGCGCATGCGGACAGAGAGTGAAGAAAATCCTCGACCACCAACGGTGTAAAAATTTAATGGAAGGTGACATACTCTTAGAGATAAACGACATTTCTTTACAAAGCATGTCCCATGATGACGTCGTGCAGGTTTTAAAAAACTGTCCCTACAATAGTGAAGCGGATATATGTGTTCAAAGAGGTTGTTCAAATAAGACGCCAACTATTAGAAATAAGCCTAGAAAAGCGGATATGCGGTTCAACGGGAAGGACGTCGGTAGTGCATATCGAAGTAAAACTCCTACTGCAGAGATTTACAGCACACAACCTCGAGAAGTGCTACCCAGTAGGCCAAAGACGCCCTTGGTCGATACTAGAGGGCTTACAAAGACTCCTGTCAAAGATGTTAACTTGAATTCTAACCACGAGCTGTTCAAGCATGAATTTCCACATGACAATATTAGCGCTGACAGATCTCGGTTGCGTTTGTCTCTAATAGATAACCCTGATGAGGAAGATATAGATGAAATCGACATTGCCGATAATCAAGGAAAACCCCTTGGCGAATATCCCCCTCAAGCGGATATGAAGTTCGGACTGTACATGCCTATCCCTCATAGATACGACTGTTCTTGTGCCTACTGCACGAATTCCAGGCCAGGTACTTTGGAACCAATCGATTCCTATGAAAATTCAAAGAAATACAATGGAAATGATTGGTGGTACCAGACGAGAAATGTGGAATACGCAACTACAGCACTCACGCTCATTAGACAGGATACTGGTTTCGGATTCAGGATCATTGGTGGAATAGAAGATAAGTCACAGGTGAGTTTTTAAATAATACAGTACAACTCTTATACAGTCCAAACCTTGAATGAATGAATCTTTATTGAATAGGATACTAATCCTAATATACATACAATTAAAAAAAAACAATGATAAGAAGATATTACTAACATGTACATAGATCCGTAAACATAAATCGATATATAATGATAATATAATATTATATTGGATCAAATATTAGTTATTAGATCTTATATGCATAACAAGATTAGTTTTAAATTAATTAATTTCGTGTCTTTCATTTGATTGGGCAGTTTATTGTATTCTTTTCATTTCATTAACTTAGTGAGGTTGTATTTTGGTAAGTAAAGTTGTTGTCCTGTATTACCTCTTGTTTGATAATTATGAATTTGAGATTTAAAGACAACAAAATCATTAAAGTATTCTAGCATCCACTTATTCAAGACTTTGAAAATGAAAATTATAAATGTCAAGTACTTATAATCTCTGTGACACTGATAACCATTTTAATGAGTCCAACATGAAAATAATATTTAGTACAGTTCCTTGAAAACCAGCAGCTTCTAGCTTTCTTATCAAAATTTCGCAATCAGTTGTCTCAAAAGCTCGTTTCAAATCTAAGAATACTGCAATAATAACCTTTATCAATACTTTCTCTCCATTAATAGCAATAGCTAGTTGCAATGATGATTCACATGAATGATGTTGTCGAAAGCCTGATTGACTTTCAAAGTATTAATTGGTCAATATTCTCAAGATTTCACGGTATTCGAAACTTTTTGGATAGGTACAATGGTACTAGTTTTTAGTTGATCAGGAAAAACTCCATACTCCAATGATAGAAATAGAAATAGTTTTATTCATCACTAAAATTTTCACACATACATAATTACAAGACTAAATACGTGAGAAAACTTATTGGACTAGTCAAAAGTAAAACACTAAAAGCAAAACAAAAATGTTTGATCTTGAACAAACTTAAAAGAGAAGACTACATGTATAAAATAAACTAAGTCATTTATCTAAGCACTAAAAGCAAGAAATTCATCCATACTGTAAAAGCAGTTATCCAACAAGAAATCATATAGTTCATTCCTCATAACAGTTCTACTGTAGATATATTGATAAAATGTAACAACACATGGCCAGTAATCCCATATGTACTTTTTAAAAACTTAGTATCAATTATTCCATTACTATATTTATTTTCCAGGTTATTAATGATGTTTGTGAGATCCTCTAATTCTATATTTTGAAACTGTGCAAAGGTGCTTTCTAATGACAGTTAATCATATCTTACATGAGTCTCATCAGTGCTTTCAATTATATCTCGAATACTATCAATGAAAAAGTTATTGAAACACTCTGCAATTTCATCATTCTTTCACATAATGTTCATTTGACCATCTCCATTTTTGAAGTGTATCCCATTTCTAAACAAGTATGAATTATTTTTTATATTAACAATTTTCTTGAGTTCTTGCCACATTAACAATGGATTTCTTTTATTCATGTCAATTTTGCCATAGAAAATTTGATTTTTTTTAGTTTTCAGTAAATTTACAAACTCATTACGGATGTTTCTAAACTAATGCCAATTTTGTTTTGTTCTATTGCATTTAAATAACAAATATGCTCGGTCTCGATCAAAACTTTTTATTTTCAGTTCAGTATCATACCAAAGTACACTATTTGACTTGATAATTAGTGATCTATTTGGTGCATGGTAATCATGATCAATTCAATTCACATGTGGATTTAAAATCCTCCAGGAAATTATTGATGTTTATACTATCTAACAAATAATTACAAGAGATTAATTCAAAATTAATTTTATCCATGTTGGTTGGACCAAAATTTCTAAACGGTTTAACTACCTCAATTTCATGGCTACTCCGTGAGTTACTGACATTTACTGAAATTAATGAATGATCTGTTATCTTAGGGGTATTATGAACTGTAAATATTTCAAAATTAATAAAAAAAAATTTAAAATATTTTTTTCCGTTAACCAGCTATCGCACCCCTACGAACGACAACCCTCAGAAGTCGAAACTTGTGCGAGCTAAGGACTAACGAGGTCTTAACTTTTAACGTGTGATTCCTAACACGTCTAACATAGTCTACAACATAGTCTACAATAGTACTACTATTTAAGGTACATCGAGTAAATTTGGTAACATTTTGTGATATCACTAACATGTTGAGCATACTTTTTATTCTTGTACTGTAGTAATCATTATTAGGAAAATTAATATTAAAGTCCCCAGCTATTATACATTTGATATTATTACCATTTGATATTATTATTACATCATCACAAAATATGAATATAGAATGGTTTGCATTTGGAGAATGATATTAGGCATCTATTAACAGTTGCTTATTGGAATATCAAATTTTTATAACTTTACACCAATAGTTTCCTTCCAGGGTGAATGTTCTGAAGTTAGTGAACATAATATCAGATCTAACATATATTAGCACTCCACCAGTATGTCTAGAAGTAGAATCATACCTCACAATGTTGTAGTTGGTAAATTGGACTTCTACTTCTTCAATTTCTGATGTAGTTCTACTATTACTAAACAGAATCAATGCAGGCTTATAACGTAATATTTTNAATAATTAGAAAAAAAACAAAGATCTAATAAAACAAGTAGATCATCTGAAAATATTGATTAATGGCTTGTCATTTATTTCAAGACATGCATTTTGTGTTAAGTTTTGTGTAGTTTTCTCCTGTCAGTTAATGGAAACGGATTTGATTCCCAAAACGTCAACATTTTGGAATTTTGAAGTTTTAATGTAATACGTCATTAACAGGTTGCTGTTGGCCACATTGTTCCTGGGGGCTCGGCAGATCTAGATGGAAGAATACGATCCGGAGATGAAATTGTCAGTGTCGAAGGGTTCTCAGTGTTGAAGGCTTCTCACCGACAAGTTGTGCAACTAATAAACGCAGCCGCAGCTAGAGGACAGGTTAATCTAATTCTGCGTAGAAGAATTAACCCTCCTTTGCTCCCGATAAATCCTGGATATTGGCCTTCCGAAAACCACCAACAGCTCAATAATGTTACCGCCCCATTGGTTGTTGCCAACCCACTTCCGGGGCCAACTTACGATGTCTCCGTACAAAGGACTGAAAATGAAGGCTTTGGTTTTGTCATTATCTCTTCTGCCAATAAAATTGGATCTACCATAGGTGAGTAAAAGATAATATAGTATATGTTTGATTAGGTTTCAACTGTGGAATACTACAATGACATGAAAACAACAACATGGGGTATATCAAATGAGCATATTTTGTTTTCCTTCAGGCTTCATTATCATTGTTGTAGAAATTACTTGTGTGTCTAAGCATGCAATAAAATAAACTATAAAAAACGCAACAAGGACTGAAAAATACTTTCACTTTTTAGGAGTCTGAAACATGGAAACTGGAATACCAAAAATACAAAAATATTCACTAATTATTGATGGTGTTTAAGCAGATTCTTCATAGCATTATTTTTTAGACATCCTTGGGCTTTTCCTCTCAAAATTCTCAAGTTAACTCAATAGAACCCCTAGTCACTAAGTCACTTCTATTAAGCACGACCTTCAAGGGCCGTGGTCTTGAGATGACTCGAAAATATATTAAGCAGCAGACGTCAGACGTGCTGTTTATCCCCTTTTTCAACAAATCTTACCCAGCCTAGCTTTGAATATGCACACCAGGAGGGTGACAAGGTAGTTGTGTTCTTTGACTTATTCCATTTGGAGTTTTCAGGACAATACTGTATTGTATCATAAAAATGAATATATTAAAATCAGAAACACAATTTGGAAGAAGGACCAGAAAAAATATATTTTTTATTTGGTTCCCATGGGTCAAGTGAGTCAGTATGAATTGTTGACCAATAATTAATCAAAATGCTAAGCTAATAAGAATAGAAACAATCCGCAAAAAATCTAGCAGCATCCTCAATTAGTTTCACATTTCCACATTCAAAACACATAGTTGTTCATACTTATTTTTACCAAATCAATATTTATGATGACAGTGATCAAACACATTGAAAAACTGCTTCTCTACTGTTTTTACAAGAACTCATAATAGAACATGTCTGAAAAATGTATGTTTCTTATGTTCACTAATTCTAGAACTTTCACTACCTATACATTTCATATTCATATATATGTATATAGTTTGTGAACACGTTTTGTCTGAAACTTACTTCTTTGCGTGATCTACAAATGTTTGAAGAGAGTTTATTTTGATATTAATTGCTTTCTTCCTTCCTCTGAAAGATTCCCACTTTTTTGTAGAAATATGAAGAAGTAGGAAGCTGAAACCTTGATTTTTCCAAGTAATATTTCACTTCTGAAAACCCTCAAATCTTGTGAGACATTCAAACAATAACTTCCAAGTCTCCAGTTCATGAGGTAATAATTGTTATAATCTTACAATGTGAATTTGGGGAACTTCAAATGAAATGTTAGTCAGTTCCTTCCTCTGAATAAGAAAGAAAACGGGTTAACATATTTATTGAAATTGGAAGGTTCTATTGAATAGCTATTTTTGATTGAGTTATTCTTTTACAATATTTATTTGGATAATTGAGAGTTCATTTTTTCGAATTTTTTGCACGGCAAAGAAATATGAAAAATATTGGCAAACGCCGTAAACCGTCTGTCAGAGTTAGCTTGAGTAACGTTGCCAGGTTTACTGATCTTGAGTCTTTAAAATGCTGATGGAAGTGATGAAGTATGGAAAGCACTGAAATGTTGTTACATTCTTTATAAATTGAGAAGGATTATTTCTTTATACTATTCACACTTTTGGTTATTTTGCTATTGGAACTGTCAGATGATCTACCTATGTATGAACATAACCTACAACATAGCTTTGTAGTCCGTTGAGGACAGTCGAGTTCAGCAGCAGATTTGTGGTTTAGCCTAGAATCACTGATGAAACCTGGTGATGTTCAATTAAAAAGTTGTGGAATATCAGTACTTCCTCTCCTGAATCGGACTGGGAAATCATGGCGATGACACATATAACTTGTCTATTTGGATAATCTTTATCCCTCTTAATTGAGATGGGTTATATATACCAAGTTGTTGATTCTCTGGGTGATGTAAGGGCTGGCTTTCATGTGTTTTGAAATAAACTTTAACTATGTAGTACTGGTTGATGGTCTTATTGTGACATTTGGCCATTGACCACACCTGATTGTGCATAAAGTTGGGTTTATGTTAATTTCTACAATTTTCAATTTTTTCTGCCATAGTTTACTGTCAAATTTACTTTGAATATTTCGTCCCGACTCCAAGGTTTTGTCTCTTTAATATGGTCACTACTCTTGAATCATTTCTCTTGATCCCAATGAATAGTAAACCCTATTTCAAATCCTAGAATTAGCATTTGTCCCGATTCTGAGGCGCTCACCTACGTAATTGCTGTGAAGCTGTTTAAGCATCATTTCAAAGTGATTATCTGGGACGATTCCATTTATTATACAATAGGCCATCGCGAAAACAATAAATTCCACTGTGCCTATAATGTCTTAGCAACAACATCAAATTTGGATATCTCCTGCCAAATGTCTTCTCAATTGATTAACATTTTAATCACTTATAGACAAGTTTATTGTTATTCTTTCGACTCTTAATCAGTCTAAGAAAGCCTTCAACACAATTTGTTCGATACACTTCTTGAATGCATGGGGATATGAGTTGATGAGTTGCTGAACGATGTTCACATATGTAAACAACTTACAATATACAAGAAAGAAAATGACCAAGCTTTTACACACAGTAAGAATTCAATATCCACCAACCTTTTTCACATTTAGAGATTCCATAACGTGCTCTGAGATACGTAAGTGTAAAATTCTGTAACAAGTTGGTACGTATTAGACATAAAACTCTACAACGGACAAGCACTTATGCTTCCAGAAAAATTTTATAGTATGAGTCTTTACTGTATGTATTTTATAATTAGAATTCTATACCAAAACTTTTTGACTGGACTGATAAAGTTGTTAATATTAATGTCATTGATGTGAATTTCATAAAAAAAATTGAATTTGTGAAAATAAACCTTGGCAGTTTAAACTTTCATTGTCTCAACTTAAAAACTTGTCATTTTTGAAAGAAGCTGTTTTCTTTGTTCTCATTAGAATTTATTGACAAAATTTTTTACTCCCATATAATTATTTTGTCAGAAGAGAGACAGGAAAGTATTGCATGCTAAGAATTCTTCGTAACTGATAACCGAACTTCTACTTTATCTTTCACTTTCACTTCAAGTAAGTTGTCAAAATTTAAATCAATGAGATCTTTCATACACCACACTTTTACTTTTTCTTTCATATAAGTTCTATGGCCGAGGACTTTTTCTTCAATGACTGCTTACAGTGAAAGAATGTGCTTGCGGTAGCCGATAGTGTAGTTGATATTGGCTTTCTGTGAAAAGTGTAAGTAACATGGACAAATGATCAATATATTTTCTTGACTGTGTCTTTTGAATCTGAAAAAAATTTGTTTAAATCGGGACATCCTACATTTATGTCTTCTACGAGCTGGTGCCACTGTTTCTTTAAAAATGCTGTATAATTGACCTAATTTCACCACTTTTTAATCCTTGTTTTCAAATTGAAACTAAAAGATGAAGTAGAAGTTTAGTGTATGATTCAGCCACAGCTTAAATTTTGTGAAAAATTGTAACTTTACATTTTTTTATGGAACTAAAAATAGCTCTTATTCTAAAAAGACTAATGAAATGAAGATTCTACTTGAAATTCTTTCAGTTGGCACAATTCGTGTCGATATCTAAGTTATCCCCAAGAGTTTTTGAAAGTGAACAAACGTGCTTCTCATCTATAGTTCATTTTATACATACTTTACAGGTATTTGCAATTCCTTTTTTTGTCCTTGAGCTCAAGAGAAAAAGTTGTGTAATGGTTCATTTAAGGTTCTTTGTGTTTGTTATAAATGTTTATCTGTTTTGTGCTGTATAATTGTTTTTTGTTTTTTATCAGGACGTTTGATAGAAGATAGCCCCGCAGAGAGATGTGGTCGATTAAGAGTTGGTGACTACATTCTGGCTGTTAATCACATAGATATCATGCACCTAAGCCATGGTGATATCGTCAATTTAATCAAAGAATCTGGTTTGTCTGTTACTCTAACAATTGCTCATAACCCGGATGTGTGATTCAGATTTTTTATGCTTGTACTAATTGTTGTATTTCCAGAGGTTTAGGTAAATATTTCAAAATTTGAAATTACTATGTTGGAATTATTTCCGTGGGGTTTTCACTAGAATTTTTCAGAGTCCATTAGTTTCTCTTTCCTTTTAATCTTTTTTATGAAATATTAGAAAACTTGGCCAGAACTGTGATTGTCATATTAGCAACCTATGTGCTCAAAATTGTTAAAAATATTGTTATTTATTCAAACTATCTTTTTCTAAAAAGTTATATAAATAATTTTGATGATTTTTGGTGAAATGAAAGTTTATGAATGGATCTATCACCAAGTTATAATTTCAATTTACTTTCTGATAACTCCCATTGTATTTTTATATATTTTTCATTGGTGGTATTGATGTCAAATATTACAGAATAGTTTTTAAATATTTCACACTGTGCAATTTTTTAATGGTTGAGAGTTTTAGATATGTTCAAAAACAATGAATAAATTGGTTCCATTGACATCAACTCAAAACAACAAAGTAGTTTTCCAATATAGAATTTTCAAAACTTGAAATTCATCAGAAAACCACTGGGAATACTATATTCTATTGTTGTTTCTACTAGTGTGATCTCTTATTATTTTATTCTATATTTTAATCAACTGAATAGGATCATTAACATGTTTTTAACTGGATGTATTGAAATGAATGGTAGATTACTCCTCCATAGTAATATTACATCTATTAATTTATTGCACATAAATTCATGAATGTATTGAATGGTTCAGTTTCTTTAAAACTTGTCAAAGTTTCTGTTCTGCCGACTTACAAAGCCACAGAACACCAACAAAAATATGTATATTGTTGTATGTTGAGAAAATATTGTATATAATGCAACAATATAGTGAGATTCTCCATCACTAACCTTGAAATCTCTTAGAGTGATCCTCAAAGTGGCAGTTTGATACAAAACATTTGTATTAAAGCTTGAAAATACTAAGGTATTGATCAAATTTGACATTGACATTGCAGTAATTGTTGAAATCATCTAGAATTTCAAAAGGAAACATTCATTTTTTTTGTAAAGTAAGTATATCTCTTCAGCTCATGACAAATGGTTGAAATTTCAAATAAAAGCAAGTCATGTAATGGAACTGGCTGATATTTGAGGTGTCCAGTTAAAATCTCGTAATGAAAAGTATTCAATGACACCTTCGAACATGTCAATTATTTTCCCTACTTATGGGCAATTAGTACAGAACATGCCTATAGAAGCTATTGTATAGTGAAACATGTGTCGCGGTTTTGTAAGCTGTAAAATGTTTCCTTCAAATGGCAATTCATTCAAATTTGTTTTACCAACCATTTAGTTTACCCTATAGTTCCATTCATACAGTTTTGAACTGAGAAAGAAAATAATTTTGTGGGCAGTTAATAAGCTTATCTGTTCTGGAACATTGTGAGGAGTGAGTTAGGAGTGATGTCTCTCAATCAGAAGATCTGGAATTATTTATCAATGTATCATTTTCACCTTAATTATATTGATGAATTCATAATATCCTTGTTATTAATTTGATTTTTTTTCTCATGTTTTAAAAACGGAAAGAAGAAAAAGTTGTTTATTTTTTAATTTCATACCAAGATACCACTTCTTCCATTTTTGGAAGGATTTCTTAGAAGTCATGTTATTTTGAAATTTGTGACCTTTAATTTCAAAGAACGAACCTACAATATTAATAATTATGGGAACAATACAGCTCATCACATTTCATTGTTTTCGTGCTAGTAATTGAAGGTAAGACCTCGTTAATTCTTAGCTTGCAAAAGTTTCAACTTTTAAGGGTTTGTCATTTATAGGGGGGCAACAGTTGGTTGATGGAAAGACAGATTTTAACAGATTTTTCTTTCAGTCGAAATTTACCACATCTGAGATTTTCTCAATGCAGAAACAGGATAACAAGATCTTCATAGTTTTCTTACATACATTTTTTACATTTCATATATATTTTGATCTCCAAACATTTATGCTATCGAGTTTTGAGTCAGATTATAATGTCTTGCATTGAATGGCCGCATTAACTAAAAATATTTTTGCAAAAACAATTGAAAATAAATACAATTTTTTTTTCTTATTTTGTTAATAAAAATTGCTTGAATATTAATATTTTTTGAGTTATTAACGAAAAACTAAATACAATTTTTTTTTCTTATTTTGTTAATAAAAATTGCTTGAATATTAATATTTTTTGAGTTATTAACGAAAAACTAAATACAATTTTTTTTTCTTATAATAATTATAAGACCATGAAAAATAGTTCCAAGTTCAAGTAAAAGCAAGTCTCCATATACAGTTCGAGCTTGATGGCAATTAATCCAAATTTGCTAATTTTTATTCTGTTTTACCCATAATTTATTTTAGCTTCTTACTAACAAATGAATATATCATCCACTGAGAAAGTTATATGCATTTCAATTGTGGATCGAGAAGGAAAATAATTTAGTCAAATATTTTTTGTGAATATTATATTCTACCAGAAAGAAATGCATATTGGGCTTTTCTTTACAAAAAATAAAGTGATGTTACTCACCAGTTTTTTGTTTACTGTATCTTAATGAATTCCAAAAATGCTAAAGTTCACCATTTCAACAATTGATACATGAAAAATTATGTTAAAGGATCCCAATGAAAAATAACTTAAAAGAAGAAAAGTTTCAAGTCCATACCAATATTCAAGTCCGTTGGAAGGCGTTTGATTTTCGTGAGTGTTTTGTTCCATTTATTCAATAAACCTCTATGTGAAAGTTGGTTCGAGTCCAACTGTAGGATTTTGAATTATCACTGTGTACATCCGACCAACCCGTGCTAGGAATAACAAGTTATAAGGTAAAACCTTGTTACTCCTTAGCTCGCACATGTTTCGAAGGTTGTCGTTTGAAAGGAAATGACACGTGGTCAACGGAAAAACAGATTTTGGCAAGTTTCTCAGATATTTTATTGGAAATTTTTTATTTTATGTGTACTAACAATATGGCCTTCGACAAATTTGATCGAATGTAATTTATTCATATTACTAAAATGTCAGCTTCAATTCCAAAAATTTCATTACAATAATTATGGAGACAACAGTTTTATTATTAAAGATGAAGTTCACTGTCTTCTGAAATTATCTCTATAGAATACACAGAAATATGATCCCACAGATACCAAATAATACAATCAGTTTCAACTTTTTATATTTCAAAATCTAGGTATAGTACTCATAAGATAGTTCTGCTAAAAAACTGTATTTTTTTTAGAAGATTGTACTATTCATTAAGACAAATTAATTTGATGCCTACCCGAATAGTGTAATGAATCGCTTGATAACGTCAATATTTGAGATCACGAGTCCAACAGCTGAATAGTTTGACACACTTCACTCCACAAACAAATGATTTATTTAGTAGTGGTATTTTAAATATAATTAAAAGAAAATGTGCTTTACACTTATAATTGAACTATATTGGCAGGAAATACATTGTTTATACATATTCTGAATAATGTTTTTGATATTATAAACAAAATAACAAACAGAAATCAGGAAACAGGAAATCATCAAACTTCTAATTTCACCCATGTGTGGCCACATTGGTATCCAAAACACGATCAAACTTTGTCATTCGTCATTGTAAGGAAGCCGATTTCTAGAATACCTCACAGGCAATAAAAAATGGAAGAAGAAAAATGACGAATTATTGTTATTTTAGAACAGTTGTATGTTTACTTCCAGATCTACTGAAATATTAAATCTTTGGTAAATAGATAAATGTTTACTTTTCAGAAATAACATTTGCATTCATAGAGTTTTGAACTTATTGTGAATGAAAATTTGCGGTTTCAAAGATGTTCATGAATTTATTGTTAAACTAATAGATGTAATATTTTTTCTATGAAACACAAGCTTTGCTGTAGTTTGAACTTTTGAATACATATTTTTTATTATTCGCCTTATGTTGGTGAAAACAGGGTTGGATTTGATCCAAAAGTACCTCTTAAATACGAAAATTTTATTAGGATTATATTGTTTTGATAACTGGTAATTTGTTATGAGATAATATTGGAATAATGGTTTTATTAATTTTGAAATATTAAAGTGTCAGTTCATGAAGTATTCGAAGATTTGACCATATTCAACTAGCCTGTAATGCTCCTCCATATTATTTCTACCATTCTTCCCAACGGCCCAAAAACTGTTTGGTGATTTGAAATTTACTTTGTTTTACTGTAATTTAACTTGAACTATGTGAACAAATCTGTTATAACAATTTTATATTATTGCAATCTCCCAAGTGTGGACAAATGAGAGTTATTTATTATAGGTTCGTTCCAACCAGCGTCAGAAACAGTTTCTGACAGTCAGGATTCTGCGCAGTAATGTGATTGCGTTCCAACGCGAGTTTCCAACCATTAGTAAACTATCAGTTTTCTGTTCCATCCAAGATTCAAACCTGTTATTTTTAAGATAAGCAAAATGCAGCTGACTATACCTTAGTTTAACCCTCAACTTGCTCTCTCATTATTCATATATACTAAAAATACCCCTTGAACAATGATGTAGGTCTAACTGAGCTTAATCAATGAAAATCTGTGACATGTATATATTATTTTATTTATTTGTGCTGTATATCGACTGAAATTGAAATTGGAAGGTTATGCCGAATTCCAAATTTAGAAGAGTAAGAGTAAATTTAGAGTAATTTTTTGTTAGTTTCGAAATTGATATTAATGTTGCGGTTCTGGTTGGACAATATTGAAAAATGCTCATTACTTACTATTCATTAGTGGACTTCCTTTAAAAAATTACACATGGTCCTTGTACATTCAAGTTCACGATAAAATGTCAAGGGTAAGAAGTTTTAATTTTTCTAAACTCTCACTTTTTTCTGATCTGGAAATTTACTCTCCGAATTGTAGCTTGTTCAAATATCTATTGTTGGTTAAAATGAGTTAAAGTCTAACCTTGAACTTGAAATTTTTTATCATCCTAATCTGAACTCTCATTTGAATTCAGAATACAATGTGATGAAAATTATTAATGCAAGAGCTGAGAAATACTATGCCTGTTATGAGCGTATCCATTTGTAACAAATGACCTATAACGAAAAATGTTCTCGGTTTCTGTATGGCTAGTAGAGACCAAGTACTGTTGTATTTTTATCTGAACTACTTTGACGAGTATAACCATAAGAGCCCTAAGCATTGCTAGTTATGCACGATGACAAATTGGGAGTAAATATGTATGCCATATGTTTGCCAGTTGCATGTTTCGTACCTCGTTCAGTTCAAATGATTGATACGGCCAAAACTCAAATGCTTCAGAAAGCAAACTTTACTCAAAATTCAAATTATTTACTTAGTTTTAGTTTTGGATACGTTATCTGCAGAATGTGAAAAAGTTGAAAATATTAGTCTACTCAATGCATGAATAAGTGGTCATGAGAAGCTTATTTAAATATTCATTCTCAAAAATTTCAATATAGTAAATCTGTCCACAAATATTTATTTGCATTCTGAGTATGAAGAAATAAAACTTTCTGTCAAAAAAATATGTCTAGGACATTACCGGCAAACGTTTATTTACTTCAACTCTATATTTTCATTAATTTTGAATATGGGTAACAATATTTTCTGGTGAATGTTAGAAGTTTGGACTTCAACTCTATGAGAAAGTCTTGAGAGAAAAAACAATGAATGAAATTATTAAAGTATTAAAAATGCTTATTGAGATCGAAGTAGTCGTATGAGTTATTCAAAAACGAAAATAATGTCAAAAAACAAACAGAAAAGAACGCTAACTTGCAAAGAGAAATTATCTGAAATCAAAATGATGTAATTTTCAATACGAGAATTCTAATTTCTTTACAAATTGGCGTATTTCTATTTATTGTTTATTTCTTCTCATTTCTGACATTATTTTTTTTTCAACTAATTCGAATATTTCAGTTTGATATTTTTGTTTTTTTTTTAATACTTTATTAATTTTTTCTTTTCATACTTTTCAAATCTGTCAACACTTTCTTGTGGAAGTCAGAACCTCTCAACATTCATTTTGATAATTATGTTTGAAAACATCTTGTGGTATACAAGAAAAGTGAAAAGAAGGTGGCTGATGTGTTTTTTGATGTATATTTCTTCACTATACACCACTCTGCTACAGTTCACTTAGTAGGATCTATGCCGTATCTGTGTCAGGGCTTTTTAATGTGATTTGAAGTAAATGACCTCTTGCTTCATTACTGAGTTGTTTAAGCACATTTTTACCTTGTGCCCTTGGTAAAACTAATTGGTGCCAATGTAGCATCTGGGCTCATTTGCAATTGATTCAGGGATTCCCTTGAGTCCAGTTGTCACAACTCCACCACTTGGAGATTTGCTGCCAATTAGGTCAAACTCGCATTTTATTAAACTAATTTAGGCTCATTTTGTCCTCGGTGTACTTCAGAATAAGAACAACTTAGTGATTCTTGTGTTATATAAGTTGAACTTAGCTCATTGATTCCGTTGTGCAATCACATCTATTTTGGGAGTTATTATAAATAATAAAGACTACTACTATTATTATTATTGAAGTTGTGAGACCAATTTACTCCCATAGTGTGATTCATTATGGATAGTTACTTCTTAATTTTGTAGCTTCTCCTCTTTCTCTGTTAGCTGTGATCAGTGTTTTGCTGAGATAACCTATATTTTTCTATTGAAATAGTTTGGTCCAGTGTCTTATTAAGATGTGGCGCAGTCGAGAATGAAGATCTCTTCGCCTCAATTGCATACTTATTTTGAGGACAATAACCTGGTGTTTAGTGTTAGGGATGCACTCTTCTTCAAGAACCCACTATGTGATCATTGGTTCGATTAATTGTGGGATTTACGATTTTCACTGTATATCTGAGGGTTGTTGTTCGTTCGAAGCTGGTTAACAGAAAAACACATTTCAACATTTTTTTTTTAATCCAAGGAAGCTTCTGATTTTTTGTTCGTTTCTTGGTCTGGGCGAATTTTTTATGACATCAAACTCAGTTGGATAGCCATTTACAAGATGAGAGGAGCCTACTATTGGCTGAAATGAAAGTGCAGAGTAATCACAATTTTTTCCAATCAGTGGGGCATTGGCATGACATCAGATTATGCAACTTTTTTCCCACAGACTTGAGTTTTTGTTCAACTGTGCATAATGCAAGAAAAACGGAAGAAGTACTTTGACTAATAAATATTATTTAAAACCGACATTGATCTTCAACCCAATAAAAGATATTTTATTGAACAACTGCAAGAATCTGAACTACCAATCTAAAGCATCACTTCAAACATTTGTTGAAAAAAAACTATAAAAATACTGTTCCATCTGATTAATTTTTTTTATACATTTCCATCATTTGCCTTGATAACAAAAGAGTTTTGGAAAAATAATTCAGAATAAATCTTGTGGTATATTAGTAGTTCAAGACGGGCTCAATCAACCATGGTATTGTTTTATTATTGGGCAAAAAATTATTTTCAATCCTAGAAGAGATTTGATTTTACCTCTCTTTCAGAGAAAGCAACCTATCATACCGGAGTCTTACCCTGGTAGTCGCCAGATTATTCGAGAGGCCTTTTCAAAAAGGGTTGAGAAGACGACGTCAATCATATAATTATTAAATATTTGGACAACACCTTATCTTAGTACAATATAACATATTATTAAAAATGGTAGAAATACAACTGTCTAGGGATTTGAATCCTCATAAGTACAAGATGAATGTTTTCATTGATTTTTTGAGAAAAAAAAATTAATTCATCCTTTGTATGATTTTTACTATAAACAAGTCTTTTACAAAGATATATTTTGAGGAATTGAATGAACACTGTTAACTTGGAGCTGAACAAAAGAACAAAGCCAGTGACTAGACCTGGGAGTCAGGGAGATTACAACCCCATCGTCGAGTTATTTCAGTTTCAAGTGGTTCTTGAAAATGTCTTCAAAGCAGGAGGTGAAACGTCGAAAATATGAAAATTACAGACGCGGTTCAATCCGGACGACAGTACATCAAATTGCTGACCAGGAAGTAAGACTACTCTTCTAATATACAGGGTAGGGCAACCCATACGGCACATTCCCTGTAAACCAAACCATTCATTTTTTCGGGAATTTCTTCATTTCATTATGTATATTGATTCGGGCTGCAGAAGGAAATTATCTTGGAGTTTACAGGGTGCCTCAAGAAA
>NW_019294906.1:0-21077 GCF_000500325.1 Leptinotarsa decemlineata
AGATATTCAATGACTAGCAAATTCCCAACTTCGACTTTTCAATCAAAGTAGTGATTTGTCATATGCACAAATATTCATATACTAACAAATTTCCAACTTAGACTTTTTATTAGTCAAAGTAGTCATTTGTCATATAATCTGTACGGTAGTTGTAGTAGTTTGTGTTTTGTGTTCGAGTGAATAATGTAGCCCTAAAAACAATTGTTGTTTTTTTTGACCACTAGGTCCACGGTTATTCTGTCACAGGTTTGACATTGTTACATATTATGCATGCTGACACTCTTGTGAAATTTGTGAGCCGTCTTCCACATGTCTCAACCAATATGGACCCAGCTGCATCATAGAGACCGTATCATGGATGTTTACATGTTGATACCAGCCGCCGTTATTGTTGCGTATCCAGTAAAATCAAAAACAACACCAACATGTTGTCATCAATCGTTCGGATCTGCACATGTGCGTCCATCATGCAATATAAATCCATGAGATCTTCTAATGTGTCGGTGATGTTGAGCAATCGGAGACCAATTCTCAAAGCACCATCACCTTCAGATGAATCAGCTACAACCCCTTCATCATCGCCTCCACCATCCACGACCAGCTCATCGACCATGTCATCACCTTCGTCGCCCTCGTTAGCCTCGTTTTCATCTTCGTCGTTTTCATTAGCCTCATTTTCAACTCCGTTGACTCCAAGGTCAATCTACTCTTCATCGACTCCAACACCTTCTTGAACTATCACTTTCTCTAGTGGAATGTTGGCATCCTCATCATCTGACTCGCCCATCCAATTATTTGCATCAGTAGCAGATATTCTGTTCAATGCAGCAACTATTTTTTGAGTATTCATCTTGACGTTTTCTCACAGTAAAGGCACATATGGCTTTTGCTGGAAATAAGGAAACTCTTCAAGCATTAGATGCCAAGAGTGAATGAATGAAGGATCGCAAGTCAACTTATATAATTGTATAGGTAGTGGTGGTGGTACGACTCCCACTTATCACTTGATTCGTTTTGAGTGGGAGAGAAGGATATAGCATCTCAAAACATAAGATGGTATGATGAAGTCATTTTTGTGAGAAGGAGAAGTTATCCCACTATACTTTCACATGATGTTAATTCGTATAAATAGAGAATGTCGGTATAAGAGAGAGCAGTCAGAGTTTATATAAGTCATCTCTTAATATTTCTAATCGAAATAGTGAAATGTCGTTTCCAAAATACTGGAATGAAAAACCAAAAGTGTGCGTCTACCCAATGATGATTGTGGGGGCTATTGTGTGCTACTTTTGCCAAATGAGTAGACCTAAGGAAACAATTAATGTGCAGTGATTGTGTGAGACGGATTCAGCTATCGCCTCCATCTCATCCACCGAAGCGAACAAAAACAGAATATCGTCAACAACAGTTACAGTTACAATAATATGGGATTTGTAGATATTTGTGGTACCTGCAATGCCGTTCCAGCTCCACTGCAACGTTGTTTGCGTTATGACACATATTTTATAAATTGTTGGAATCATGTATGCACTACATGTAGAAGTACTTGGGAGTTATGGGAGAAGGTTGGTCAAGAGAGTTGATGAAAGAGCGCATGCGCTAGTTTATTTTCTTCTTTAAAAGGTGAAGTATCAGTAACATCTTCAGCTTTCCTATTCACACTCTATTGCTATCACATATCATTCCTCAGACCTAAATAATCATTATCATGAGCTCTATGCCGCTGTTGATTGCCGAAGATGGTTCACCACTTGTTGATATCGATCACACTGATTTTGAAAATATTCCATTATTACATTTATCGAGTCAAGATTCGATAAATGATTTTGATATTAACGACTTCGTCAACTTTGTAGATGTGCCGGAACCAAATGAGCAAATTGTTGAAAATCCAATCGTTTCGCAATTATCACCACTCAAACACCCTTCATCTACCCTTCCTCTTGGCGTTGATGAGAAATCTAGAACAATCAAGAGGAATGTTACTAATGCATCTTCATCGATTGTCATTGACTTCAAAAAAAAGAAACAATCAAAAAGTGTTGTGCAAAAGAAAAACCCCACAACAAAAAGTGACAGATCGAAGAGGAAGCCAAAAGGTGCACCGAAAGGAATGAAGGATGATTTGAAAGCTGAATCGCTATCTTCTTTCAGTCCACTACATCTGTTTGGAGAAAAGAAAAAGAAAGCAAAATGCCGCCTTGGCCCAGATGGCTTTTGCGGGAATGAGGAAACTCTTCAAGCATTAGATGCCAAGATTGCATTAGCAAAGGTTGAATTAGCTAAAATGTGTAAAGATGCAGATGAACTCCGTTCAAAAATTGTGAAAAGTAGATGAACAAAGAGACTTCTGGCGCAAACAGGAGTGGGGGAAACATAATCGAAATCAACGCAGGATGGAACGAGTATCGTAGCGATTTAAGCGTGGAACTCCGCCCCTCGGCCCCCTTGGTACTCCACCTAACCTATCGGCCCCCTTGGTACTCCACCTAACCTATCGGCCCCCTTGGTACTCCACCTAACCTATCGCCCCCCTTGGTACTCCACCTAATCTATCGGCCCCCTTGGGATTCCGCATCAGCGCTCAGGCCCCCTTGTCACGTGATTTTAATTAAAAAAGTTTGTAGTTATGAGATTCGAACCCACGACGTCCGCGCGGTAGACATTGTCCTTAGCCTCTACACCAACGTAAGATATTGAAGTTAACTGCGAATGTTGGGTATTTATAGCGTTAATTTTGTTGGGAACGAAATTGACTCATTCATTATACTTGACAGCATTTTTTTCATTTCCGTAGAATGTAATCGTCATTATCACATTGAAGATAGGAAAATATACTAAAATTTGGGAAATAATTAATATATTTCATGTAAAGATGTGTATGTGTGTGTAAGAGCGAAAGACGCGTGTGACGTAATCGATGCAAAGAGAGATGGAGATGGTATCGAGATTTACCGGTTGCTAGTGCAAGCAGGTGTTGCCAGTTGTACAATGAATCATTGTTTATGGAGTAATGGAGCGTTGGCGGTATGAAAATTAAGCGTGAACTACTCGACGAAAATTGGAAGCGTGAAAATGATATATTTTATAATGATGAATCAGATTTAAGGAAAAATATGACAACTCAACCTGCGATCCGTCATTGTATACGTAGTGTCTCAAAATACATCATTGAAAACAAACATGACGTCGAAGTGTACAGGGTGCGTCAAAATATATTTAAGAAAAAACATGTCGGTTCAACAGAAGTCTAGCATTCCAACATGCCAAAAGGGTACTACAATATTGGTAGGATGTGGCTTCCAATTTTTAGTAATTTTCTGAAGCATATTACGTCGAAAGAACAACCCCATGCCGGGCTTACGTTTCGCTTTCATTGTTGCAGCTTTTTCACCAAATCTAGCGTCTTTCGATTTAACGCGTTCCCAAGCTGTATTTTCCAACACTTGATCTGATTATGACGGTCTTTTAAAGAGTCGCTTTGAGAGTACGCGATATCGTGATCTTTACAATATTCGTTCAAAGGATTTACACCGGTGTCACCGCGTTCCCATCTCTTTTTCAATTTGGTGCGTGGTCCGCAAAACTGATAACCAGGTAGATGTTATTCGAACGGGAGCTTATTGATATAATCGAATTGACGACACCTGCACCGGAGTAAGTCAACATTGAGAATGATTTGGTGATGACTGTGATGTTTTTATTTATAACCGTAGCGCACTCATTATCCAGCATCACATCATGAAAGTCGTTCAACAAGACAAGACATTACCTATTGAAAATTTAGACTTTTTGAATGAAGCCAACAATAGTAGCGTAGTTGGGAAGCATGGTATATTATTATCCAATTCGTTTCGTGCAATAATTTGTTGGCCGAGTGGTTGTGGAAAGGCAAACGCTATCTTAACATTGCTATTCCACCCGAATAGCGCCAAATTTGAAAATATCTACGTATATTCAAAATCATTGTATCAACCTAAATATCAAGTGGTTCAAGAAATTTTCAGTAAAGTCAAGGGGTTGGGATATTATCCGTTCAGGGAAAATGAGGATATCATAAGCCCTCACGAAGCCAAATCAAATTCCATATTCATTTTCGAAGATGTCGCATATATATCGATCAATATCCGATAATGTCTCAACCGTACATTAACAAACTTGGGGAAATGACAAGGAGATCGACAAAGTATACGGTCCCATATATGATGGGGTATCTTCAAAATGGTTCCTAGGCTAGAAGGAAATCGATTTTGACAAGCGTAGCGGATACATAAAATTGGCTGGTTATCACTGAAAAGGAACACCCGGTATATATGAATTGTTATTTCTCGACATGCCAGAAAATTATAACACTGAGGATTTGAATGTATACAAAAAGATTTTGAATTTATCGAGCGCTCACAAGAATTCGGCTGGATATCTAAAAGGCACACACCTCTTACTACTACTACTACTGCGATGACATCATGTCTACCCAAAACGTCACCGCTTGAAATGACATTCAATACGGAACCCATTGAATACATTTATTGGGACGATCCCAACGAGCTATGTGAACGTCTCAAATCATTGCTAGCCTCTCGAGATGCAGGAAATACTCCACACAACAAAGAAATCATTGCCATTTTGAATGAACTCAAAGAGGCAAAAATAATTCTATAAAATACACTACGTTTCCCAATACATTATCATTTTCAAAATGGTTATCGATAAGTTTGGACGTAGCGACAGCAACAGAAAGCGAAAATTGCCAACGCCCTCTGGAGGAAATTTGTTGCATTACACCTCAGATGATAATATTCATTGTGGTGATGTGAAATTGTGTCATGTGAAGAGCCCCACCACTGATTACGATGATGCTAATGAAAAATGTGTGGATGGAACCGATAATGAACTTGCTTCATTTATATATCAACTAGCTAAGAAAAAGAAATGATCCAAGTAAATGAAAAACTAACCAAATTTCAAGGTGACATCTCCAAACAAATTACCGGAATGAATTCGAAGGTACAGTCTACTATCAAGGAAATCATAAAGAGACAAAATGAAGTTCAAGCATAACCATAATAAAAAAGCGGGGTCCACACATCTTCACCATCAGTCGTCATGACTTTCAAAGACAAGATTCAACTTGTCAACGAACTACATAAACCAATTAGAAAAAATTATTCTCGGCGCCGTACAGTTATCAAAGGAATAGATGACTTAGCTGAGATGAGATCGTTCGCTCACCAAAATCGAAATTTCAAACTGACTCTAGTCGTCATAGATTGTTTTTCGAAATTTGTGTGGACTCGACCACTGAAATCAGAAACGGAAGAGGAAATTACGAAAACGTTTGCAGATATCTTGACAGATACGAAACGTTGTCCAAAAAATTTACAAACCGATCGAGGTAAAGAATTTTACAACAATAAGTTTCAAACTTTGATGAAAAAACATGGAATAAATCACTACATTACGTACAGTGTCACTAAGGCTTCTATGGCTGAACGTATCATTAGAACGTTAAAAGAAAGACTTTTCAAATATTTCAATCTGAATGGCACCTACAAATGGTTGAATGTGTTTCCTGAAATCATCAAATCCTACAATGATACGCGACACTCGAAGACGGGCATACAACCTTCGAAAATCACCAAAACTAACGAAAAACAAATTCTCAAATCAACATACACCCATCTGAAAATAGCTGGACCGAGAAAATTCAAAGTCGGTGATGTTGTACGAATCAGTAAGGAGAAACACGTTTTTGAAAAAGGCTATACGCCCAATTGGACTACGGAATTATTCAAAATTATCAAAGTCAATATTACCAAACTCACCACCTTCATGCTAGAAGATATGCAGGGTGGACCTATTAGGGGTGCTTTTTATGGAGAAGAATTACAAAACACTGCAAATCCTGATATATATCTCGTTGAAAAGTCTTGAGGAAGAAAGATAAAAAAATGTACGTAAAATGGCCGGGTTTGGCTAACAAACACAACAGTTGGATCGAAAATGTCGATTTTGTATAGAATCTTATGGAAAACAACCACACTGACAATGTATTGAGAGGGCCTTTTGTGAAGAAATATTTGTGTGTTCAACAAACGCACAATATCTGAAACGGACCACGTGATCTGAAGCTATAAGAGCGCATGCAAACGCAGATGGATATTCAGTTTGAAAATGTCTCTCGATAGTGGTTACGGTAGTGAAGTTGAAGTAATGTTCGACAGTGATGGTGAAGATTACAATGGAACTCTAAATGCAATAGACAGAGCGTTGGAGCAATACGAAATGGCTGCTCGAAACGAACATCTATTGCTGTTGATGGCATTCCCCATGTCATCTTATGAAATTCGATGTGGCCTAAGTCCATGCAGAGACTTCAGCCCATGCATAATTTTGAAGCAGCAGTTCTCCATTCGTTCCATCAATTCAACAAGTTATGAATGGGCGACCCTCATTGACATCCTGCAACAAATAAAGGAAAATTTCTTTGAATCACAAATCGATGGATATGTAGACCAATATGGAAATGGAATAATGGAAATCAAACATGCATGTTTTTGAAAAATCTAAAATTGCCATTCCGATGTACAGAGGTTTATTGAAAACAAGTTCAGTCTTTTTCAATTCAATAGACACCAAGTCTGTATCGAAAATGGTTCGACTCTGAAATCGAGGGCCAATTGAATTTTTGGCGCCATAACGACCGTTCCAGGAATTCACAAGTTTGACCACCCTGTGTAATTGAATGTTCTCCATCGTTTTTCCAAAAATAGCATTTACCATTAGTTTATATAGATTTTTGACTAAAGAACTGGTGGTTGCAGCCCTTAGACGAGTATTCAACTCGATGTAGGGACGCAGCCATGCAGATTGTTTGAATTTCACAACCAGATGAATTTTGGTTAGAATCAAACCGTTTTTCAATGCTTGTTTCAAGTTGCGATAATGCAAAATATATTTGTATTTATTATACAGGGTACCCATTGATTTTTTTTGCTTGGAATTTGGTGGTGCTTGATGCTCTGGACAAAACGGAAAATCTTTATGTGAATTATGTAATCTCTCAGGGTATTCCAAATCTACTTCCAATATGTAGCCTTCTGAAGCATTGTCAGGAATTTCAGTTACATCTTTGTCAAAATTTTCCACCCACTGAAAACCATCGTAAGGTAAAAATTCTGACATTGCCCACCCATATAAATTATTGACGTCTAAATATGGAAGATATTTTGAAGGTTTTTCGGGATTGTATGCTTCCACATATTTATTATTTGCTTCAGAATATCTATTTGAACAAACCGATATTCCGCCCCTTATCCCCTTTTCTACAAACATAATCATGTCAATGTTTTTTAAAATTTGTAATTTTACATTTCATATACTTCAACATAGCATCCCACGTGTACCCAGGCATAGTATAATAACATGCGGGGTCCAACCCATAAGTTGCCATGCTTTTTTGACGAAAATTTTCAAAAACGTCTGCCAGTAATAAAATATCTGTTTTCAAATATAGGTCCGCATACGATCCGGAATTTGTAATTTCGAATGATTCCGAAACATTCTGTGCGTGATCATATTTCTCTTCTGTTATGTATTCATCATTCAATTTATTATAGAATTCTTCTCGTGATGGTAACTCGGTGATGTTCAATTTTTCCATGCTATCTATATAATCATACGGAAATATTCCCTTCCTGGTGAGAAGAGCGAATTTCTCCTCATCTAAATGACTAAATTCTTTTTTGTAAATTTCCAAATCATTTTGATCCAATGTGGATACTAATCCATCCAACAATGTTCCAATGAATCGAAAAGAATCTATAAATCGAAATTTAATTTCAGTTTCAGCATCCTTCTGTGTAAAGGAAATGTATTTTTCTTTATTTGAGGGAAGTATGCTCACACAGCCTTTTTTTGCGATATCTCTGATAATGAAGTGACTGTCGTATCCTGAAAAATTATGAAAAGTAATGGGTACCATGAATAATTTCCGAAAGTTGACATTTCAAGGGGCTTGGTGGGCAAAACCGCGGAACGCCCCCGTATAGTGATCGTGATCATACATGATAACATCTTTGGGGGCGAACGGTTTTTCGCAAATATGACAAGTCGTTGCAGCACTGTTATCATTTAAAAGCACTGTCATTGGCTCAATATTCTCAATTTTAGATTCAACTAATTCTGCAATATCAGACAACTCATTGGCAAACCATTTCATATAGTCTTCACCTCGATAGCTTTTGAAATGAGAGAGACTGTCGTCATAGGAACACTTGAAGTAGTAGCCTGCACTGAAAGGTATATGTTTTTGGTATTTTGTAGTTTTGTTAGATATGCTTTCGTCACATTTTTCCAACAGTGACTCGAAATCAGCAAAAATTATAAACGGGCATTTTTATTTATAAACATAATTTCGAAATTCCACATAATCGTATGTAGGAAAGGAAATTTTACAATCATTCACTTTTTCGCACAAAACAGTATGATCATTTAATTTTTGCTGACTTGAAAAATAATTTAGGCATCTATCACAAAAAAAAAATTGTCCTCTATGATTACTCATTTGTTTTGAAAATAGTCTAGACATGTCTTTGATCCAACAATAATGGAATTTAATTTCAGTCTCATCATCGTCATTATTGGGTGGAGCCTCATAATCGTTCAATTTTGGAAAATATTTGTCTAGAATTAATAACAAATTAACATGTCTGTCTCGTTTTGTTGTCGTGAGTCTGGCAGGTACTACTACCAAAAAAGATTTTTCCTTTGCTTGATTCAATTCCAAAGTGTAAACATTAACAGAAATATTATTAAGTTTTTCAAATTTGGAAATTTGATGTAAATCCATTGGAGTATTTAGCCCTGTAGTATTCAAAACTGAAAAATTGTGTGGATATTTTGACACCCTTTGTGGATCTTTTGCTACAGGATACAAGGCGTTAATAATACTCCAAAAGAAGCACATTTCGTCATTGTTTTGTACATTAATGCATGCCTTCTTCCTTTCGATTTCTTGTGGCAATGGAATGAAAGAAGAAGCGTTACCAATGACATATTTATTAATTGCTACTTCCAACAAAAAAATTTTACTCAAAGCCCACCCCGACAATTGTTCTTCAAATTCGCATAATTTATTCAATATTACATTCACAACATTTTCATTGTATCAAGCAGCCGAATCCGTACCTGAATCGATAACTTCATTTGGTGTACTGAAATATTTACGATCAATAATTTCCCCATCATTCGACTTTTTAATAAAATCCCCTGAAAATGTGAAATTAACTTCGAGACATGACATTTGTTTCAACATTTTGGGAATCTCACGTTCGAATAATGAAAAAGCATCGCCTAGAAACTTTTTAGAATCTTTATGAGTTAAATTGATGATTACCCCCGTTGTTACTCTACGATTGAAAACATTTCTAACAGTTTGCCACTTTACCCTGGAGCTTCGTCGCTTCAAACCCGAGCCTGTATGTTTATTATTCATCATTTTGACAATCACTTTAAAGCGTTTCAATTCCCCAATTTTTGTAATTTCTTTTTCTCCAACCGAAAATTTAATTTTTTCATAGCTGAAACGCATTTCCTTATATGTTTATTAATAAATTGTATAGCTTGTTTGGCAATGTACTCTGAATAATTATCTCTAATGACTTAAAGGTGATTATCAATTACCGACTTTGGTTTTTGGAAAATCAATCATTTGGATTTTATTTATTGACATGACTCACCGATATTCTGTTCACAAATGAAATTTTCGGTGTGTTGAGTAGGTTCTGGAAGCTGCTGTGATTTGAAACTCCTTGTGGATAAGGTTGCTAAGACGATTTTGGATGTAGTTGTTGAGATGAATCTGAAGTTATACTGCACACGTTGATGTAGTGTTCTGAAATAAATGCAATCTTCAATAGAAACATACACCAAAGAAAAATAAAATTCAAGAGTGGGTGTAATGTTTTTCATGCAGTGATTGTGAAAAATGAGCGAGTTACAGTTATAATTGGAAAAATCGAGTGTCATTCAAAGTAACGAATTTGAAACACATATTCTGCAAGTACTAAACATATAAAAAATATTGAAAACACTTCTTTATGCGGATCATATCTATGAATGAAAAACTTTTTGAGTCGAACAAAAAATATAGTATCAACCACAAACTCTATACATATATTGAACAAAGAAAAAAGCAGTACTAACCTTAAGTTCGTACAAGTTCAAATGAAACAACACGACAGCGTATTTTCCTGATACAAAATTTTTCTAAATGGGGGTGATACTCCTCCGTCACTCGGTGTGGTAATAAATTGTTGTTGTTATTAATTGGTTCCCTCTTCACGACTGAATTTGAATTTCAGGAAATCCACCTGCGAGAAACCAAAAATAAAAAAACAATGTTGCAAATTATACGAACACTCTCTCAATGAACGACAACATGAATGAAAGTTATTCGTAACTTACTATGTGTTTTATTCAACTAGAAAGCTGCTCACAAAATGAGCTTCTGTTTACTACATAATAAATGTGTATATAGACAAGATATGGCATTGTCAAAGGCAAATAGATAAAATACGAGAAAAACTCTTATTCAGCTTGGATGATTCTCGAGTAAAATTCATAATCACGTTGTCCGGTTCTGAGGCTGCCATCTAACATCAAAACAAATTGTACAATAATTACTGTAAGAAATAGTATTCGAGAAAAATGGATGTCAGCAATTACCAGTTCTTATCTTTTATTCATTATTAAAGATTGAGAAATATCAGTAATTGTTATTTCTTATCTTCTGATGTATGTAGGATAAAAATAGTAGTCCAGGGTTGGCTTGAGGAATACGTGAATACCTCTGAACCGTTTTGTATCACAAAATAATTGAAAAAAACTTAAATCCTCAAAAACTATGTATAGAAAAACACTCAAGTATATTAATCTGAGAAAATTTTTGGAAAATTAATGATAGTTCAACAACTCTCACGACATCTGAATTAAATTAAATTTGAATAAATTCTTTTGTGAAAAGGTCAAAAACGTAAAAAAATCTTGCAATAAACATTCATAAAGTGAACATGAAAAACACTTACTTTCAGATAAAATCGTTGCACTTGTCACTAGTATCACTGATACAACTTACTCATCATTTTGCCTTGCAGGAGGTATTTATAGGAAAATAAGTGATGACATATTTCAAAACAAAACAAAGAGCCTTTGTTCCGTCGCTTTGAGAACTGCATATCTCTGGGTGCTGATTCAGCATTGACATTGGGAAGAATAGGAAAATGGGTGATGAAATATTATGCAATCAAACAAAGATCCTTTGTTTCGTCACTTTGAGCCACGTGTCTGGCTTTATCGATTAGTGATAGCGATAATGCTGCATACCTATATTATATATTTTTACCAACTTGAAATAAAACAAAAAATTTACTCAATCAAAATATTTATTTTTCAATTAAAATTCATAATTGTTGTACAAGTCTAATTAGAATACATGCTGACATCGTAGATTCTATGATAACTCTATAAACGTCAAATTACATTTGTGACTTCTTTTTCCCTTGCCTCGTTGCGTGTTCTGAAACAAATTCAACAGTTTTTTTTTAATGACGAAGATCTTGAAATATCTTTTTCAATTCACATTTGAAAAGTGTATTCTTTAGAATTGCGCCTGCGCAAATACCCTCATCGACTGATGTCGAATGAATCGATTTTCATTGTTTACACTAGCCTTCACGCATATTTCCTTGGAATTTCACCCATATTCGGTACGTTTACATATTGAACAGAAATTATTGTAGTCGGAAGTACAAAATTTGTTTTTCAGCATCGTTGACGACATATTCTACACTATGAGGCTGGAAAACTTTGCCTTGAATTTGTAAATTATTCAACTGCTTGAGAACCATGTTCTTTTCCTCATATAATTGAATATCTTTACTTATTTGTTGGACACGTCTCTCAAATTCCTCTACTTCACGTCTTTACTAATTTTTGTTCACCAACGACGTACGAAACATCGTTCCCTTCGAAACTATGCAAAATAACGTATTTTGAAATGTCATTGTCGAATACTTCGCTCCTCCATTGCCCTCACGTTGAGTCCACAACGCTTAACCTCTCGACACTTTTGGATCTCCTCTTTCTCCTGATGATGCTAACTTGGTTAACAAAGATACGAGACTTCCGACTTGTTGGAGTGCTAGACTTCTGTTGAACCGACATGTTTGTTTTCAATGATGTATTTTGAGACACCTCGTACACAATGACGGATCGCAGGTTAAGTTGTCATATTTCTTCCTAAATCTGATTCTTTATTATAAAATATATCATTTTCTCGCTTCCAATTTTCGTTGAGTAGTTCACGCTTGATTTTCACACCAGCAACGCTACATTACTACATAAACAATAATTTATTGTACAACTGGCAACACCTGCTTGCACTAGCAACCGGTAAATCTCGATACCATCTCCATCTCTCTTTGCATCGATTACGTCACACGCGTCTCTCGCTCTTACACACACATACACATCTTTACATGAAATATATTAATTATTTCCCAAATCTGTGGAATTGGCCGCGGTGGTAGTGCAAGGATTTTCGGTTCGTAATAACTCTTCTTCGTAAAAACATCCTCTAATAGGTTGTTCATTCATATCTTCAAGATTATAGGTCGTTGGGGTGGTTTTATTAATTTTAACAATCATGAAGAGCGGTGGTCGTTGCGCTCTCGTATAGGGCAGTCGTTAACACAGTCTTCGGCCGCCTGCGTGTCACTATCGATAGCAAGGCTAGAGCGATGCGTTACGTCACAGCCTTCACCGCACCGAGAGAGGTGAGGGCACACCAATGAATACGCATTACTCAGCCACACGCCGTGGAGTGAACATCTTGCTCTCTTACCGTTGAACGGCTGCTGCTGCAAGCACATGATGAAACTCTGTACCGTGCATTCACACACACACAAACACATCAACCAAATGTAATTATGTCATTATGTCACACACACACACACACATAAAATCTCTATTAAAAAAAATGCTGAACGATCCATGCACCAGACACTTCAAGGTCACATTGCCTTGACTTCACTAAAAAACACCAAAAAAAGCAATTAATACGTCATAGTGGTGGGTGGGAGCTTAGAACCGGCTCAAATCTCCTACTATCACTTTTATGTGAAGTTACCCTATCATTAAGAATTCTAGATGTTGTTTACAATTCAAGTTACAATTGTTACAAGGAATGTTAAAAATCACATTTGACTTTTTCGTAGTATCCGTTTTATCTTTCAATTTAGTATTCAAATTTTTTATAGTTTTGATATTTTTTGACATATTTTGTTCATTATGAAAAAGTTTTATCAAATGGTCACTAAAATTAGATAATATTTTTTAACTAAACAACATATACACACGAAGCATTGAGCTTGACTGCAAATATAGTTGTTTTCTTTTCCTATTTTTCCTATTCTACTCTTATTGTTTGATTTTATTTAACAATTTTAAAATATTGAAATGGTATTGGAAATCAAATGATTTGATAATAATTTTTTTGAAGATTTATATCGTACTTTTCTTTTTAGATCTTGCGGGATATTATTATATACTGTCTGACCTACGTATAAGAAGTTACGTTGACCTATAGTTTTTTGGATTTTGGGTAGTACAATATTTTCATATCTTTTGAATCGCGTATATTGGTGTGGAATATAGAAAATCTTGTACTACCCTTAACCAAAAATGATTTCGCATTGGATATTCTCAGATATTTCCGAAATATTAAAATCCCTCAGGTAGGTGTCCATTTCAGGTAGTATGAATTGATTATTAGTAATATAAATATTACTACACCAGAGGTTCCAAACAGTGCATCATAAATTAGTAATAAAGTTGATATATATCCGTTTCGTTCTTTTTTGTAAATTAGGATTGAAAAAAAAAACAAAAACAACAGATATAAGATATGATATCACTTTTTGCTGCTCCTAGTAGTTTTTGGACTGTATTGATATATCTGAGGTTGTGTTTTGTTGGTATCACTTTTCGCCACTGATGGGCTGAATACTGTACGTTTTGTTAGCTTCTTTGGTTTGGTTTTTGGTACCGCTTTGCTTGTTGGTTTCTAGTCTCCAGAATTTTCGTTGTGTGTGTTCGACTCTGCGTTATTATCGTCTCTTTCTTTCTGTTTTTCAATGTTTCTAAGGTCTTCTGGAGTGAATTCAGTTCAGTTAATTATTACCTTGTGGCCAGATATTCTCACACGTTCTTTTTGTATTTTAGCAATTCTGAGATGATTTCTCAATATACGTTGGTTTCTCTATCCTCTTGATATAAGTCGTTTGTTATTGATATTCCCTTTTCTCTCAATTTTTTCAAATTATCAGTATTACTCAACAGGGTGCGTTTCCGTAAATACGAGATGAATTCAATAACTTTAGGGGAGTCTTCTGTTTTTCCTCTGGTGTAGAAGTCGTTTATATCACTTTCTTGCAAATCTGTTTTCAGGGTGGAATTCAGTTCTTTGAGTATATTTTTAAGAGAGCTTATTTCATTTCCTCTGGTGTAGAAGTCGTTTATATCACTTTCTTGCAAATCTGTTTCCAGGGTGGAATTCAGTTCTTTGAGTATATTTTTAAGAGAGCTTATTTCAGTGCCAAAAATTATTATATTATTTTTTCTCATTTTGCGTTCTAGGTGTATGCATCTGCTTTTGAGGGTTTCTACTTCTTTGTTTAGTGTTTCCACTTCCTTCGTTACTTTGTTGAATTAAATTTTGAGTTCTTCAGTTTGCTTTTTATTGGCCTCAATGAACAGTTTGAAGAGTTGTTGATGTTCTGGGGACAATGTTGGATCTCTTCAAACTTAGTTTGAGGAGTAGTCTCTGAACATTCCCATATTTATTTCAATTTAAGAGCCACAGCTGTTTCAGCCTATTGGGCATCGTCAGTACCGGGCAGGCGGTCCTCGATTGAAGACAGTGAGAAACCAGAAAAGTACTTTATAAAAATAGCTGCGTAAACAGATGTCTACCGGTGGCTCTTAAATTGAAATCAATATGGGGATGATCAGAGAGTACTTATATATTCTTATTTTGATTTTTATGGAATCATTTTCCAGCAGCTTGACTGCATTAACTTTATAGAGAATAAATTACAGGATGAAATTCATCAACCAGGTGAACAACAACAAGAAGAAACTCCATTCGAACCATATAAAACGTCTCCAACACAGACTCCAACAAATGAAAACATTTTTCCTAAAATTCCACGTCGACTATCAATGAAACTACCATCACAAAATTCAGAACCGAAAATCTAAAATACCTCACATTTTGATGATGAGGAAGAAGAAGAACCAAGTGAACTTGAACAATCTACTATGGAGAATATTCAGTCTGAAGATGAAAAAGAAACTGAAGCATCCGGAGTTTGAAAAATATTACACAAACATCATATATTGATTTTTTGGGTCAATATGATCCTCTTTCAAGAAAATATATCAATGGTTCACATCAAGATGTAGACAAAAAAGATTTTGATCACAAATATGGTGTACGACTTGATGAAAATACTGAAAAATTATCAATCGGTGATTCAAGACTATATATCAATGGTCCTGATGTAATCTTTAAAAATAGAAGATATAAGGGAACACCAGGCCATATGAATTACTATTCAAAAAATATCCCGTAAATTTCACTGAACAAGATCAAAAAAATTATAAACGAATTGTTTTGAAAACTAATGCTAATAGAAGACATTATCAACCAAATAAACAAATTGATGGTAGTAAATTGCAAAAATATAATAGCTCCAATAACTGGAATACCGGGAAAAGGTATGTTTATGGAGGTAAATAACGATACAATAGAGTATATTAGATGGGATGATTCGAATGAACTTTGTGACAGATTACGTTTATTACTATCCTCAATAGCTGCAGGTCATTCAGATCACCAAAACGGAATAAATTCTATTATTGAAGATTACGAGGGGTTAACATAATTGCTTGACTCTGTAAGTTGATATTATTACGATAAGAATGGAGGTTGGCACGCATGCAAATAATACAAAAAAAATTTTTAAAACTTATGAAGATAGATTGGAAACATGCCATAATTGGAAGTCTGATTTTCCGAAGGATAAACTTGCTGTTGCTGGTTCCATTTTTACAGGTGAAAATGATACAATTATATGTCCAAAATGTAACATTGAAGGATACCGCTGAGAAATTAAAGATGATCCACTGATAGGATCACTTCGAATGGCAACCGGATTGTATGTTTTTCAAAAAAAAGGAGTTAATCAGTTCATCTAAAAATAAAGGAAGTCAACATTCAACAAACTACAAAAATAGCTGAACTTCAATTACGAACTTCAATTAGAACGAGAAATGAATATATTGTTCATGCTATGTATACATTTAGTATGTTGTATTGATTGTTTTATCACATGCAACGATTGTCCAGTTTGTAAATCAACTATTACATCATTCTTGAAAATTTTTGTTACATAATCTCCCCTCTCAAAATGTTTGAAAACAGCAAAAACAGTTAATAAAAAATATCGATTACAGTGTATCTTATATTTCTATTCTGTTTATACATATGATAAATATTCAAAGTTGTTTAGTTGAAAATTAGCTCATTTCATAGTTATTATCAGTAAAATGTAACAAAGTTGGTGATTAAGAACAAACTGAGATCATCATAAAGGTTGAAATAATTATTTGAATTAGAATTTCGAAAATGAAGCAAATTTTATTACTAAAATATGAATAACAAACGTAAACCAACTAACATCGCAGAGGTTGAATTATTAGGTCATTCATTATCAAATGTAATAAATTACCATCGTGAAGGTTGAGCTGATAATTATTTAAATTGGAACTTTGGAAATGAAGCAAATTTTATTAGTGAAATGTAAAAACATTTACGCAAACCAACTACCGCTTCGAAGTCACAAACAATAATTATTCGAATTGTTCCTTCTCAATGTTTATTATAAGTAGGAGTAAAAATTAATGTTTCAAATGTGATGAAATAAATTAGGTATAAAGCACCCTTGATACTTCTGGTAGTTGTAGTAGTGATTGAACTGTTCTGAAAGACACAACGATGTATTTGTTGTACCTAATTTTTCTCATTTCACAAATTCACGACATACTAACTTCAAAAGTTATTTATGTTAATACACCATAAAAGTTGGAAAATGTTATCTTCCTATCGAGATACGTACATCGTACATCGTACATCGAGATACGATAATTACGAATGAATGTCCAGCTTTCCATACTGAAAAATCAATACCGTTATGTAAAAATATCCTAATCAGTCAACAAACTTTTTTTCATCTAATATTCATTTTTCAGATTCTACAATTACATGTGAGAACGGAGGAAAAAATATGAATGTGGATATGCTATTGGTTCACACAAAAACTTTCAACCTGTTGTTCCATTCAAAAGCCGTAATGTGGACATCACAGTAGTATTGAGCAACTCCATAAATCATCCTCAACTTACAAAGATGTTTGGTGGAAAATTACAGAACATTTTTATGAATATGCAAATACTTAGCTTCACCAGAAATTTGTTATGTATACTTAACAAAATAATTCGTTGTTGAAGTATGAGAACAAGGTTCATAAATTATTATTTAAAAATATGGTTAATTTTCCACAATTAATAAGAAATGAAGATGAATTACGTATTTTATTTTCCTACTTCCTTGTTCATTCAAATTGAAACCTCAAAAACAGCTCATTATCAGTGAAATGAACCAAAATGGAATAGGGCGAGGCGTGGCTCGGCTGGTCTTCATCGAACCACTTTTCAACAGAAAAACACTCTTCATACACCCCAAAAGAGTTAACCACTGAATTAAGGCTCTTTGAAACTTCTTCTTCAACCCTTTTTGGTCATTGACAATCAAAACCAACAGGGTTGCTCAAGAAGTTACGTCATTCCATTGTTTTCTCTCCCTCTCCCTTTTGACATTTTTTTTTCGTCGACAACACCCTTCTGGTAATTGCTAATATTCTCTACAAGAACTAACAAGGGTGCACAAGAACTTACGTCATTCCATTGTTCTCAGTGGTAACTTTAGGCCTTTATGGCAACTCTTTATCACCTTTACACCTAAGGGTTGAGAGAACTCGATGGACTTCAGAGAACTGCACGGACTGTATCCAGTCTGATGGTAAGATAACTACTATAGTGGAAGAGCCTGAAACGATTCCATTCCAATCCCTCGTACATGTTGCAGGTTCAGATGAAAATGATGATGATGAAAACGTCTTTAGTCGGTATGCAGAAGACGAACAAGATGATAACGTTGCGTCAGGCATAAATGAACTATCGTTACTCATCGTTATAAATGAACTAGTTTTAGAAGAATATATTGATAAATATCCGATAATGTCTCGAAGGTACATTAAAAAACATTGAGGAAATGACAAGAAAATCGAAAAAGTATACAGTCCCATATTTGATGAGGTATCTTCAAAATGGTACCTAGGCCAAAAGAAAAACGATTTTGACAAGCGTATCGGATACATGAAATTGGCTGGGTATCACTGTAAAGAAACACCCGGTATATAAGAACTGTTATTTCTCAACATGCCATAAAATTATAATGATGAGGATTTGAATGTATACAAAAAGATTTTGGATTTATCGAGGGCTCACAAGAATTCCGCTGGGCATCTAAAAGGTACTCAGAGATGCAAGTACACCAACATAATCAAACCATTGTTTCCTACAGGAGGAAATACTTGTAAAATTTGTACTGGGTTTTTTCAACCTAAAACGCCTCTTACTGCTGCGATGACATCATGCCTACCCAAAAAGTCACCTCTTGCAATGGCATTCAATACAAAACCCATTGAATACATTTACGATACCAACGAGCTATGCGAACGTCTCCAATTATTGATGCAGGAAATAAAATCATTGCCATTTTGAATGAACTCAATGAGGCAAAAATAATTCTTTGAAATACACTACGTTCCCCAATACATTATCATTTTGGACGTAGCGACAGCAACAGAAAGTGAAAATTGCCAACGCCCTCTGGAGGAGGTTTGCTGTATCACACCTCAGATAGTAATATTCGTTATGGTGATGTGAAATTGTGTCATGTGAAGAGCCCCACCACTGATTATGATGTTCCTAATAAAAAGTATGTAGATTGAACCGACAGAAAATTTGATTTATTTATATATCAGCTAGCTAAGCAACACGAAAAAAAAAATGACCCAAAAAATTTACAAACCGATAAATTTAAAACTTTCATGAAAAAACATGAAATGAATCACTTCAATACGTACAGCATCACTAAGGCTTCTATGGCTGAACGTACCATTAGAACGTTGAAAGAAAGACTTTTCAATTATTTCAGTCTTAATGGTACCTGGAAATGGTTGAATGTCTTGCCTGAAATCACAAAATCCTACAATGATACGCGACATTCGATGACGGGCATACAACCTTCAAAAATTACCAAAACCAACGGAAAACAAATTCTCAAATCAACATACTTCCATCTGAAAATAGGTGGACAGAGAAAATTCAAAGTCTGTGATGTTGTACGAATCAGTAGGGCGAAACACATTTTCGAAAAAGGCTATACGCCCACGTTTGTTTGAAGGTGATTGACAATGTTTCATGATGAATTTCACTAGTTTGGACTTCCATTGTCTAATATATAAAATGATTTGAAATCCTTGAAACAACTAAAAAAAAAAGAATTAAAAATGAATAGCTGAGAATAACAATTATTTTGAGCAAAAATAACCTGAAATGAATTAATGGCGGAATGAAATACAAGTAAAAATAGAGCGATTGAATAAAAATTAAAATTAAAGAGATAAAAATGCAAATAAAAATAAAAAATTGAGAGATTCCAAGCAAGGCACATTAGTTTACGACGTCTTGATTGTTAGTATCCACAATCGTCTTAGAGTGATGACTGGACTGATTCCTCCGAAGGATGACTATTTATGGGTCGTTCGAGTATTTTCACTTATCCCCTCTTTCCATTTTTTTCGCTTCATTGGTTCAGTGGGATGTGACCGTTTGGCGGGAGTTGGTAATTTTTCGCTTGATGATGAGTTTCTATATGTTGCGTAGTATCTCTACGCTAGCTTGGCTGAATACGTTGTTGGGCAACATGTATGGGGCTGTGTATGATTTGGAGTGCTTAGTAGATATACAACGTATGTTCTGGCGCAAACGGGAGTGGGGGTAACCTATCAGCGTCATCGAAATCGACGCAGGATGGAACGAGTATAGTAGCGATTCAAGCGTGGAACTCCGCCCCTCGGCCCCCTTGGTACTCCACCTAACCTATCGGCCCCCTTGGTACTCCACCTAACCTATCAGCTCCCTTAGTACTCCGCCCTTGGCCCCCTTAGTACTCCACATCACCGCTCAGGTCCCCTTGTGACTCTTCCTCACCCCTCAGCCCCCTTGTCACGTTCCAGTCACGTGATTTTAATTAAAAAAAGTTTACAGTTATGAGATTCGAACTTGGATCATCCGCGCCGTAGACATTGTCCTTAGCCTCTACACCATCGTAAGATATTGAAATTAACTGCGAATGTTGGGTATTTATAGCGTTAGTTTTGTCGGGACTGAAATTGACTCATTCATTATACTTGACAGCATTTTTATTTTTGATTTCCGTAGAATGTAATCATCATTATCATATTGAAGATAGGAAAATATACTTAGATTTGGGAAATAATTAATATTTCATGTAAAGATGTGTATGTGTGTGTAAGAGCGAGAGGCGCGTGTAACGTAATCGATGCAAAGAGAGATGGAGATCGAGGTTTCACCGGTTGCTAGTGCAAGCAGGTGTTGCCAGTTGTACAATAAATCAATGTGTATGAAGTAATGTAGCGTTGCTGGTTTTGGAATTAATCGTGAACTACTCGACGAAAATTGGAAGCGCGAAAGTGATATATTTTATAATAATGAATCAGATTTAAGAAAAAATATGTCTCAAAATACATCATTGGAAACAAACATGACGTCGAAGTGTACAGGGTGCGTCAAAATATACCATTTAA
>NW_019294907.1:0-21879 GCF_000500325.1 Leptinotarsa decemlineata
ATAATATTGTTTGCTGGTCGGGGGCAGCTTCAGATTGTTCCCTTCTTAAAGACGTTTCGCCCCGAAATGTCATCCTTGGCGTGTGTCGATACTTGCAGAACTCCTCATATCTACACTATGAAGTTCGATGGAAGTAACACTCCACTCTTATTGTCTATTTTCCACGAAACTGTAACACTTATTTACTTTTACAAATCTTTTTTCCGCGAGAAAGGTCTATAAGTTTATTTCAGTAGTCCGGTACTGTTCACTTCGCGAAACACAACGAATTATCAGTCTCTCTGCGCGAACAAACAATTCTTAAAGTCAATTTCCAACAATATTTCAGTAATTACAAACTATTTATTTACAACATTTGGCAACTAACGCTTAATTTATTTCCACTATTTCATTTCTTGTTTAGCCGCTTGATTCATTTTTTGAACTGCCATCTTGGGTCGGGAAGCCGTGAGGCGATTCCTGGGATGAAGTCTATGAGAAAGCTGAAACAGGGCTCAAATATGTACTACAAAAAAAACCAACCCTTAATTGACACTCTCACTGTTCATAAGTATCTATGCCGAACCCCAACGCAGTGTTCATGTCCAATAATTAAAAAAGTTGACAACATGCAGTATTTGGGTGCATATGTGGACCAACACCTGCGATGGGAAGAACACATTGATAACAAAGTTAAGAGACTCAATAAGTTAGTTTATAAATTCTATCAAATTAGAAATCTGAATAATAAAAAGCTTTTACTTACGATTTACCACTCACACGCTGAATCTTTATTGGGGTGCTGTATCATTATATGGGTGGTCTCAGTAAAACATTATTACACGGTCTGGAGGTTATGCAAAATACCATAATAAAATAATTTTTAAGAAAAATAGAAGGTACTCAACTGAAGACCTTTACAAAGAAACTGGCTGATTTGATGTAAGAAAACTCTATACGTATCAATGCTTAATATGGACGCACAATACTTCCATCACTCAGATAAGTCATACTTATCATACATAACACACGCACTAAATCTGAGCAGAAAACAAATGTTCCCCTCTGTAGACTAACACACACAGAAATTTATGTCATACTTTGGTCCAAAATTGTTAAACCTAGTCCCTTTAGAAATCAGAGTCATTCCTAATAAACGTAAAATGAAATCAAAACTGAAAGAATATGTGAACCAAAATTATAACAAACTGAAAACCGTAAATGAACTCGAATAATAATAAGAAAACAAAATACAAACAAATAACCATATTCTCTCTCCCTCACAATGAATTTAACTTTGTTTTTTTTCTTTCTTTCTACCCACCACTCATTAAGAGAATAAAATCAATGTAACCCAGGTTGATGACTACAACACAAGCATTGCTTAGGTAGCTCAGCCTGGACAATTTCCTTTTTTCTGCTAGTTTGTCAAGTTATCTGATTTTAATTTTGAATTCATATTGTAGATTATGCTTACCTGAATAAAATTTACATTACTTTACTTACTTAATTTCGAATTGGGGTAAAAGTAACCAGGTTCAATTCAATGCCATAAAAACCCAGGCATCGGTTTTCCCCAAAAAGATAAATGTTTCCGAACCGGATATAATAATACCACGTCAGACAATTCCGCTGTTTGCTTCGATAAATTTGTTGGGGGTTAAAATGGACACCAATATGTCTTGGTACAATCAAGTCGCTGGAATTGCGAAGGCTGCTTCTCAAGAGCTTGGAACACTGTTCCAAACCAGAAAACTGTACAACTTTTGATGCTTTATAAAGCTGAGATCAGACCTTCTTTGGAGTATTGTTCTCAAGTATGGAGTTCCGCCCCCAAACATACCCTGAAGCTGCTGGATTCCATCCAGAAAAGAACCATCCATCTGATTGGAGACGCGAACATCACTTGCAACCTTGATAGTCTGGGACATCGAAGAAAAGTTGAAGACTTGTCTCTCTTCTATAGATACATTCACAGGAAGTGTTCAAGTGACCTGGCACATTTGATTCCACCAAGAGCGGTACATAGAAACACGCGACGGACTGTGGCTGCTCATCGTTTTGAGGTTCAACTCAGTACACCTCTAACTTCACTGTTTAAGAACTATTTCACTTGGAGAGCGGCTTTTACGTGGAATAAATTTCCTGAGAACGTTTTCCAATTAGATTTGATCTTCAGCCTGAATCATTATTTTTGCACAGGCACCGCTCTTAGAGCACCTTAAGGAGTTTTCTGTAGTGCTTGTGTTTCGCCTTCCAAAAAACAGAAATGATCAAGCAAAATATCATAAATAGCGGTGTTATCATCAAAGCTCACTTGAATATCAGCATCATTTTGATTTTTCACAACTGGCGATGAATTTCTGCACGAACCAGTGAATTCCGAAGCAAAAATTTCATCGATCCACTTGAGGACACCAATCTGAATTTATGAGTGCGCGCGTGCAGGAGCATTATTAACAGCGATATTGAAGCTGGGCTTGGAATTCCAATTTGACTCCGAAATCCGGCAGAGAGTCCCTTAATGAATGCTTTTGATTTATCGTCTGCAATTCGCCGAGTTCTTTATTACGGCTTACGGTAATGCGACTAAATGATTTAATCGATGCCCTTCACTATTCGCTTCCATAAAATGAGTCCGCATATTCCTAGGAATTTTAGCGTTTCAACTTGGTGGTTCCTGTTCAATTTTCATCGAGAGGGTATATCAGATGAACAGATTTATGATCAATCAACGGTATAAAGGCGCTTCACACGACGTGTGAGGCGCGTTAACCGATCAAGAAAAGTTGAATGTGACTTGAAGTAGTTTTCTACCAGACTGTTCAACACAAAATGTTTCAATTCTTTACATTTTCGACTCGGTTTAAGGTATTTCCGTTGAAAATGGCAGAGAAAGCCGCTGTGCGTGAAACTGTAAGCACAATAAGTGTTTTGTTAAAAGAAACACTGAAAACAATTCTCGTTAATGTGTGTGTGAAAATCATAAAGACATATTTCAAGAATTGGCAGACAACTCATAACATGAGCCATAAAGTTTGACTCGGCCAAACATTTGTTGATCCCCTGAAAAGTTGATCAACTTGATTGAAACAAAGGTTGCCAAACAAAGATTGAATACCTGGATGGCAAAAAGATTTATGGATTTCTGGCAAAATCTTTCAGGATTGGCTCACTTCAAAGCGTTCATTCACCCTTCGAAGCTCGATACCAAACAGTTGTTGGACTACAGTAGGGATGAACTACAATGTCTACCAGGTCTTCTTACAGGTCATTTGAATCATCATAAGAAGAGACTCGGACTGTCGGAAGACAGTGTGTGTCGCCTCTGTTTGGAAAATGATGAAACAGCAGAGAACATACTTTGTGCTTGCCCCGCTGGGGACCAAATCAGGTTTTTGGAGTTCGGCAGAGCCGTACTCACACCATATGACCTGAAAGACCACTCACCATACAAACTAATCGGCTTCGTTAAGAAGCTGGGTTTATTTAGTCGAGTGTGAACAGGTGTGAGCCTCAATAAACTCTCGCGGGTTATGGTGCAGGGTCGAATACATCCACTCACTTCAACCTAACCTCACCTAACCTAACCTAACCTAACCAAGTCAACTTCATCAGAAAATGAATGGAAGCCATCATCAAAAGATTACCGAAATTTTTACACATCTTCTGTTGAGTAAAAGTTTCAGTCATCTTCTGATGATGGCTAATTTTGTTAGCGAAACGCGCGTTAACAGGCAGTATGTTTGGTCCAGTGTGGGAAAAGTATGAGGTCTCTCAAAAGGGACTTCTGAACTTTGACATTGGACATATTGTTGAAGCTACATTTGTCAAATTAGTTTCTATTTATTCAGTCTATTTTCCAAATCACCATGGATGGATATAGCATTCAACAACACGTGCAAATAATAATATTGTTTCATCAAAATGATTTTTCGGGCAACGTAGACAACGACGTATGTTCGCTGAAAGGAATCTGGAGCACTTGGCAGCTGACCCTAATATTATTTCCAGCAATGAAGCCCATTTCTGGATGAATGGGTACGTTAACAAACAAAATTGTCGAATTTGAAACGATATCAATCTGCATGAGAACTATGAGCGTCCAAAACATCCCGAAAATGTCACTGTTTGGTGTGTATTGTGGGCTGGCGGCAGCATTGGTCCATGTTTCCTTGAGAACGACGTTGGCCAGACCATCACTGTCAACGGCGAGCACTATTGGATGATGATTACCAACATTTCTTGGCCTGAACTGGATGAACTGCACACCAACGATATGTGGTTTCAACAGGACGGCGCTACGTACCACTTTTCATTTTCCATAATTTTGTACATTTACATAAGATAGATACAGAGTCTACCTCTTGTTCACAAATGGAAAGGACTTCCAACTCCACTCATCAACGGTACTTTAGTACTGGTCAAAAATGACAAGCTACCTCCAAACCACTGAATGCTTGGCCTCATTATTGAACTGCTACCCGGTAACGATGGTGTCACAATCAAGGTGTCTTCAGGAATTATCAAGCACTCTACAAGACATTTGTGTATCCTGCCACTTCAATCAGAAACAATTCATTGAAATCTTCAGTGTCAGTGTTTATGCAAGGTCATATTTTGAAGGTGCCCTGTAAAGTGGGGAGCTAGTTGTAGTTCCAGAAAATCATATACGTTTCTGCTACCTCTTTAATATTTACTACAAAGTGAACAAGTGGGAATTTTTCCAGCAAAAGATCTACAAACACAAGACGAGATATTTCTATTCTAACTCTTGAAAGAATGTATTCAACCATCGAATACACATATAAACAAATTCACGGTTTTTTTCTTGAACTCCTTGTTAACAATATATTCCAGTTTCAAAATAACAACTTTTCCCTTGGCAGATTTCCACTAGTCATCATTGCACAAAACATTTTTGTGAAATTGAACTGCGTTCAAAAAGTAAACATTTTTGCTCTCAAAATGTGAAAAAATGTGAAAATGTTTTGGGAAAACCTATTTCCATACTACTCAAAATATTTGAGTCATTTTCGTATGGATAACATCGAAATAATATTTTAAAACGGTGCTCAATCATCATCAGAAGAGTTGCGGAGGAAGAACAACAAATCCATCCTGATCCTCGCAAGGATGTAGCCGTTCCAAACGTTATCAAAACTTTAATCCCGCTGTGTTAGTAGAGAAAATATTTAGCCAGGGGCCAATCTAAATTTAGTGAGTGGAGTGCGAGAAAAAACTCCAAATATATTCATAAACATAATATTCATTTGCCAAAAACAACTACAGTAACCAATGTCGATATTTCAAATAAATAAAGAGTTAGCCACATAAAGCATTGTTTTGTATCGTGGTTAAAAGAAAAGGGAAAAGAAGGGGGAAGGATTAGAGAAGAAAAGAATGGAAGTTATCACTTAATATACATCAATGATATATCCTAACACAGTCTTCAGTCAATAACAATGCATAACAGTCGTTTACTCATGTGATCGTAACTAATAATCTTAAAAAAATCTCAAAATTTGAACATAAACTGGCTTCTATCATACACAATTGTGATATGTTTGATGATCATTCGATGAGTTATAGTTAGGCTTAATAATAAGATGTAGTTGCAGATGAGAAAAACCGTGAATGAGAAAAACTTAGTAACACTTGTTTTTGAAAGCAACGTATGTTTATATATTTAGTTTTAGCGGCAGAATTGCCAACCGTAGCGGAATTTACTCGACGGCAGCGGCGTAGCGGATTTGAACATAAAGTAGCGGAATTTACTATAATCAATATTGAAAAAATATGGAAGAAGAAGAAGAGGCAGTGGACAGCACTCTCCTTCTTTTTTTCGATTCGATGGCCTCAGCACCTAAGGCTATCCGCAGACAGCACTCGAAGCACAACTAATACGTTATAGTCTTAGTAGTGAGGCCATTACATGATGAATGAGAAGAATATTTTTGAATATTTTCATTCATATCATAAACCGTATAACCTCCAATACCTTGAAACTAATAGTCTCGACTGTCTCGAGTAATATAACTTGTATGAAACAAATTACAGTAGAAAGTTCATCTGATTATGACTCGAGCGAAAAAGCTATTGCAGTTGGAATTGACGGGAATGGGATATGAAAACAACTTTTTTGTCTGATTCCAACTTGAAAGGATGGATTAGTCCTGTCGCAAGGATGTCGCCATATTGGCGAAATATTTTCGGAAATTTTGGGCATGAAGCGTGTAGCGGCGAAGTTAGTTCCAGAATTGTTGAGTTTTGACCAAAAAACCGTCGCATGAGCATCGCTGAGGAATTGTTAAATGACGTCAACGGCGATTCAGATCTGTTTTAAAAGGTCGTAACTGGTGACAAATTATGGGTATATGGTTATGACATCGAAACCAAAGTCCAAAGGAGAGCCAAGATCAAAAAAGCATGCCAATTTCGATCAAATGTCAAGGTTTTGCTCGCTGTTTCTTTCAATAACCGTTGCGTAATGCGTTATTAGAACCGTTATTGTTCATAGTATACACTAACGACTCAAGTAACTATGAAAAACTAAGAAAACGTATTCGTTTGCAGATGATACGACGTTTATATATTCTGGCAAACTGAGATCAGATCTGCACAAAATTCAAGAAGACTTAGATAATAAATCCAAAAACTGGTTTGCAGCCAATAAACTCAAACTTAATAACGATAAATCACAGTATCTTCATCTTTCGTCTATGAATGTCATAGAAACTCATTCTGTAAATTCACTAGGAGTAACTCTGGATAGTGATCTATCGTGGAAACCTCATTATACCAAATTGAGAAGTAAACTATGCAGTGCTCTGTTCGTTCTACGACAATTTCAAACTACGACCAATTTGAATTCACTCAGAACAACATATTTTTCTTCATTTCATTCACACATGAGTTACGCTACTATCCTTTGGGGTGGTTCATCGGATTCTTTGCCAGTTACTTGGAGGAAGTCGATAATATAACTGAGTGTCATCTGCATAATGATGAACTGTGCAATGACCAATTATTTTATGGAAGACAGATATATGTAGAGATAACAGAATGGGACCAAGGATAGAGCCCTGAGGTATTCCATAGTCAACAGGTAAAGCGCTAGAACACTTTCCATCGAGACATACTGACTGAGATTTCTGAGGTAACTTTTCAATAGACCTACAGTCCCTTCACTAAATCCGAAAAATTACATTTTCCTACACAGAATATTGTGATCTAATGTATCGAATGCTTTACTGTAGTCCAAGAGTACCATGATAGTTACTTCATCATTATCAGTTGCTTTGAATAAATCTTGGGTGATGTTGACAAGAGCGGTGGTGTTGCTATAGAATGCACGAAATCCAGATTGAGCATTTGTTATTAAATCAATTTGATCTTTGATAATCCGCTCAAACACCTTAGATAGGTAAGGCAGTTTGCTAATTGACCTCAAATGAGATAATTTATTTATTTATTTGACACTTTGGTACATTGAGTACATGTGCTAAGTCATAATTAAAAAACAAAATAAAACTACAGAAGTTGAACAATACAAAAACAGTAAATATGGTTCACGTCCACAAACTTTCACATAGAAGTATTATATAAAAAATCGGAGAAGCTCTAGCAAATACTCTCAAAATGTCATGAAAAAGTGTCGTGCAAGAATTCCTCAAGACTGTAGTAACACTTCTGTAAGAGAAGTTTCTTCACCTCAATTTTAAAAAGTTTATCTGACTCGATTTTCCTAATAGATGCCGGCAAGTTATTATAACAGTTTGTTGTATTAAATAGTGGGGAGCATCTAAAGTGAGCCGTTTTGTGTGAGGGGGTTCTTAACAGTTTCCCATGACGGGTGTCTCTACCATGTATATCCGCATTTGTGACAAATTCAGTTATATTGTTACGGGCAAAAGTGACACACTTCAAGATAAATAAAGAAGGTGCCGTCAATAGGCCCTCTCTTAAGAAAATTGGTCTACAACTATCTTGAAAATCTATATTAAAAATTAGTCTCAGCAATCTTTTCTGAGCAACAAAAACTCGTGGAAATTCCCTTGCACATCCCCAAGAAATGATATTAAAGCTGATGTGAGAATAAGCCATAGAAAAATAGACATTCATCAATCCAAAATTATCTAGAGTGTTTTTCAATTGTTTGATTGAGTAATATGCGGAATTGAGTTTGTTGCAGACCTTCTGAATATGACCGCTCCAGGTCAAATTTTCGTCTAAAGACGTTCCTAAAAACAAGACTTCGCTGGAAGATCGAATACCATTTATTGTGGAAGAGTCACTGCTGAAATTTTTCCTAATAAATGATTTCATTGAAACAGATTTAGATTTATTCAGAATAAGTTTGTTACGTTGACACCAAGCACTGAATTTATCTATTATTTTATTTATTTTGTCTGACAACTCAACTTCGTTTTTGTCGGCCACAGTAATTGCAGTGTCATCCGCAAACATGGTTATGTGACACTCAGAAAAGAATTCAGACAGGTCATTTATGAAATTGAGGAACAACAATGGTCCCAGGACAGAACCTTGAGGCACTCCTAGTTTTACATCTTTGGGACTTGATAAAATTCCATTGCAGCTAACTATTAGACTACGGTTTTCCATATATGATTTCACCCAGTTCAATAGATTATTTGGGAAACCTAGGCCTGCAAGTTTAATTATAAGAAATTCGGAAGAAATGGTATCAAATGCTTTTGACAAATCGAAAAAAAGTGTTACAACTAGTTTATTCGAGTCAACCTGTGTATAAATGAAATTTAATAAATGGTATGAAGCTGATTCAATTGATTTGTTCTTCCTGAAGCCATATTGGTTATTACTAAAAAGATTATTTTGATCCATGTAATTCAGAATTCTGTTACTAACAACTTTCTCAAACAGTTTAGAGAGGGAACAAAGTAAAGATATCTGTCTGTAGTTGTCTACCTCAGTTTTGTCGCCTTTTTTATATAGAGGAAATATGAGAGCCGTTTTAAATACATTTGGAAAACAACCTACAAAAAATGACTGATTCATCAAAAACAATAGTGGCTCGATTATAAGGTCTACAATTTTTTTCACAGTAACTATTGAGATACCATCAGTACCTGCGGAGTTTTTATTTGCCATTGTTTCCAGAGTACCTAGAATTTCTGTCTTTGTGAATGGGGATGTATCGAAGGGATACTGACTAACAGTATTCTTCGAAAAGGTACAGGGAAGTAATACATTTTGACCAAAGTGCTCTGAGATGAGCAATTCGGCAGAAGATGAAAAATGTTCAACGAAAAGGTTTGAAATTTCATGTGGATTGTTAATTTCCTCCTTTAATTCATTTTTTAGAGTAATAGGTTTGTTTCCAAGTGCCCTTTTTTATTTCCCAATTCATTATTTCACATTTTGGCAAAGGGAGTACAATTGCATGTTTCCATGCAGAAGGATTTGTTTCTATAGAGGAATTGAATATGTGTTTTATATGACATGAATCCGGCCAGTTTCATTCTTTGCTGTAAAAATGATCACTATGCAATTATGATTTGATGATCTAATATTACTGCATTGAAGGAATGTCGGTTTCATTTTGTGCATAAATCTTCTCGAGTAACGATCTCATGAACGAAATCACGAGATGAGATTCCAGCAGTTTCCGAAGTTTCCAGAAGGACCAACACACAGTATTAATAATCTCCTTTTGGCAGAGGTTAGCGAGACCAATATCCTGGGAATCCAGAACATTCCAGAATGTCCAGTCCGAGGCCCGCAATCCAAAACTATGCTCGCTCACTCAGTACATTGGAATGTGTCCTGTGATATTAGGCAGGGAACATTATTCAAACACATGAAGAGCCGGATTTACTTCAACTGAATGTTAAGTATTGCGTACGCTTTATTGCTTTCTCGCTTGTAGAACTCATTCAAGGAAGAGACACATTTTTTGCTCGAGATGAGATCAATTGGAGTTTCGTGATTTCTATTGGAGCTGTCTAATATTACAGCTGCGCTTTTACACGCTTTTTGTTACTTTAATTGAGGTATAACTTTTGAAAGAAACCGGTTCAAAAGTCAATATTTTGGAATGCATATAAAAATAGACTTGGTGATATTAACAGCGCTTAAAATTTTATAGTGAAACAGATTTCTCTCTGAGCGTTTTTCATGAGTGGTCAGGAAAAATCAGACTGGTTCTTATAATATTGTTTGCTGGTCGGGGGCAGCTTCAGATTGTTCCCTTCTTAAAGACGTTTCGCCCCGAAATGTCATCCTTGGCGTGTGTCGATAAAAACACTTTAAAAACACATTGAAAATATTACCAAAAAGCTCTGCTATAATACGATACTGCCCGTTTTATACACAAATAACAAATATTATCAGGAAACACTAAAACGATTTACCGAAATATTTTTCAGTCCCGGTTCGTCACGGCATCCTATCCGAATGATTAGATAAAAAACAAACGCAGTCGTACACTAACGGAGATCAACTGGAGGCTATCCTCCTCTAACACTATAATTTCTGCAACTGAAATTACAAATCGGGACGTATGTCGCTGGTTGGATCGGTCTCGTGGAGGCTGTGTATTTTGAAGCGGTCGGAGGCTTGGCTCCCTTGCAACGTATGGCATTTATTATTTCGGGTTGATGGTTTATTCGTTATTCGTTCATGGGCGGTGCGTTTGAGTTTTGTTGATGCATGATACAGTATGGTACGTACTACGTAGTGAGTGATCGTGTTTTTTCAGGTATATTATGTATTTATATTGAAAATTTATGGTAAAGTAATGATAACCAAGCATTTTTAGAAAAAAATAATCATAATTATTTGTCAATATCTTTTAATTTATTGCGATGAACAGCCTCAAATTTTATGGGGAGGCTAAGCCTCCCTTGCCTCCTCTGACGAGCCGCCGCTGTATATCAACGACTTATTTGAAAAAAACCAAGAATCCAATATATTGCTTTACTGACGACAACACACTTGTCTCATCGTTACATTTGGATTCGAGGACATCGGCTGCGGATGCACATCATCACCGGCAGCAGGAGCTTTCATATCTTAATGAGGATCTAGAAATGATTTCGAATAGGGGTGAAAGTAACTAGGTTCAATTCAATGCCACAGAAACCCAGGCATCGGTTTTCTTCAAAAAGATTAATGTCTCCGAACCGAATATAATAATGTTAGGTCAGTCCGCTTTCTGCTTAGATAAGTTTATTGGAGGTTGAAATGGACACCAATATGTCTTGGCACAATCATGTCGCTGGAATTGCAAAGGCTGCTTCTCAAAAGCTTGGAACATTGTTCCGAACCAGAAAACTGTACACACCTCAGCAACTTTTGATGCTTTATAAAGCTTATAAAGCTCAGATCAGACCTTTGTTGGAGTATTGTTCACATGTATAGAGCTCCACCACTGAGCATACCCTGAAGCTGCTGGATTCCGTCCAGAAGAGAACCGTCCGCCTGATTGGAGACGCGAATATCACGTGCAACCTTGATAGTCTGGAACATCAAAGAAAGTTTAGAGATTTGTCTCCCTTCTACTGATACTTTCACGGGAAGTGTTCAAGTGACTTGGCACATTTGATTCCACCACAACAGCGGTACATTTCAGAAATACGCAACGGACTGTGGCTGCTCATCATTTTGAGGTTCGACTCAGTACACCTTGAACTTCATTGTTCAAGAACTCTTTCATCTGGAGAACTGCGTTTATGAGGAATAAACTTTCTGCGAACGTTTTTCCAAACGGATTCAATCTTCAGCGATTCAAATCCAATGTGAATCACAACTTTCGCACAGGCACCGCTCTTAGAGCGCCTCAAAGATTTTCCTGTAGTGTTTGTGTTTTGTCCTCAAAAAACAAAAATGATTAAGCAAAATAGCTTGAAATATCAATAATAGCGGTGTTATCAACAAAGATCACCTGAATATAACCATCATTTTGATTTTTCACAATTGGCGATGAATTTCTGCACGAACCAGTAAATTCCGAAGCAAAAATTTCATCGATCCACTTGAGGACACCAATCTGAATTTATGAGTGCGCGCGTGCAGGAGCATTATTAACAGCGATATTGAAAATGAATTTGTGGGCTGGTGCACTGTCTTGATGAAACAACACACTTTTTTCTTGTTTGGTTTTTGCTTGATTTCTTCACTCAAATGTTGCAATAACTTCGCATAATATCCGCCGTTGATAGTTTTACTTTTTTTGAGAAACTCAATGAAAATTATCCCACACGTATCCCAAAAATCCAATGCTATCTGCAGATGAAACGGTCTTCACCTTCTTTGGAGCCGGTTCTCCCTTTTGTATCCACTGTTTTGATTTTTCTTTTGCCTGGGGTGTAAAGTGATGGACCCATGTTTCATCCATGGTTATGAAACGACACAGGAATTTCTTTGCTGCTGTGAGACTTTGGTTGGTTGGTAAGTGATAAACTTCTACATCGCTCAACCGATCGTGATGAAACTTGACATGTATGAGTAATTTTTCATAGAGAAGGTTTTTAGGCTATCAATTTTTCTGTAACTCGCCACTAGATGGCGCTTTAGAACAATTTTCTGAAAGCACTGTTCTATAACGCTGCGCACGCCTAAGTTCATTGATTCTGATTCTGTCGAAACATTGGAACAGCAGCGATACAGCAACAAAGTACTAATTAGTACTGCAACTACCAAATTCTACGCGGGCGAAGCCGCGGGCAACAACTAGTTAAATATATCAACGACACTGTTTTGGTGCGAGTGTGAGCAAACGCGGCACCCATCTTGCATACAGCTTCCTCGTGTCTAGATTTTTCAGATAATATACGATGAACCGCACTTTCTGAAACGCCTATTGAGTCTGCTACGTTGTGCACTTTCAGTCGACGATCATTCACCGTTTCTCGAGTCGTCACCTCATTTGGTCGACCACTGCGATGCTCTTCTTGGCAGCTCATACGACTTTGTTTAAACTCTGCAACCCAATATTTATCCTATTTTGCTCAAACTTCTTATCAATGAGGTTACCATAAACTATAGACTTATATGTATGATCAGTAACTTGTCCAAACATATTGATAGAATAACTGATTTTCTAGACAAAACTAATTCACCGAGTAACGAACAATTTGGGTTCATACACGCTAAGTCAACGGAAGATGCCATGACAAATATCACCTCAGAAATATACAGATCGGTTAGGTTAGTTTGTTGACTTAGCAAAAGCCTTCGACACAGTCTGCTAAAAAAAAGCTACTCCATATCCCAGACAAAATTGGACTGATGGTGAGCTACTTGTAAAACAGACAATACAGGCTCAAGATAGGAGATACTTCGAGTTCCACAGTATCAATGGCATTTGGTGTTCCACAAGGAACAGTATCGAGCCCACTTCTTTTCATTATCATTGAAAATTATTTCCTAAAGCTTGACTGGAACGACGAAATTGTTTTGATCAGATCAAATAGACAACAAACCAAATATGTCCAGAAAATATAGTTATTTATAGATATTTGTTTTGATTTCCATTATAAATGTTTTGCTCTACAAATCAAAATAGAAAGCTACTTATAAGATATTCAACTTACTGTTCGTAGGTAATTCATTTGGCAGTTTTTTTGAGAGAGTTATTTCCTGTAATAATTCACATATTTACATATTTTTTTCACAAAGATTCTATTGATTTTTTTCATTCCTTCTTTATGATTGAAAGGTTCGTCATTCTTCAAATATTCATATGATTATATAAAGACATATTCATAATACTGTCATGAAGTTTGATGACAGTCACTACTTTAATGATATGATCTTGAAATGACGAATATTCTGTTATCTTACAACTTGTCATGAACCACGACAATCCGTTTCCAGGGAGCCATTCCAGAAATTATTGTTGGTGCTCGTTTCCCTTGAGATGTCACAACCTAGCCGTATAATGTTGAGAAAAGTGAACCTCACTTTTCACCACTATACTTTGTAATTTAATTCTCATTTCCACGTAATGATGAAGCGAGTACTATGCGAATCGTCGAGATGATTCCGTAAAAAAGTTTTCACAAGATGAAAAGTTCTCCCGACCGATCTGGGAGAGATTGAAACCACTTTCCAAGACTGGAATATCATCACGTGGAGTGCATAGCAGTTCCCACTTAAAACGAGCTAAAATCTGCCGCCCTTTCCGACGTTCAACCCTCTTTCCAGTAATAACCGTAAATTCTATTAAAACATAACCACGGCGCGAAATCTGCCGCCATTACGACGATGCTTCCACAGTCATCTGTTTTATATCCTCGGCTCAGAAAACACCGATGTGCTCAGGAACGGACTAGATTAAGATCGGAAACACTGGATGGTTTTTGAACACTATTTTGGCTATTTGTGTATTCATCTGTAAGAAATTTTATCATTTCCAGAATTTATAAAGTACCTAATAGGATATGGATATGGACAGGATATGTATATGATACGGATAGGATATGATATGGATATGGATATGGACAGGATATATATATGACATGTATAGGATGTAGGACTACAGAAAAATCCTCTAACCGTTCTAGGTGGAATCAAATGTGCGAAGTCAGTTGAATGCTTCTCGTGAAAGTATCTATAGAAGACAGACAAATCCCCAACCTTTCTTTGATGTTCCAGACTATCGAGGTTGCAAGTGATGTTCGCGTCTCCTATTAGGCGGATGGCTTATTTCTGGATGGAATTCTGCAACTTCAGGGTATGTTTTGGGGTAGAGCTTTATACATGGGAACAATACTCCAAAAAAGTCTGATCTGAGCTTTATCAGGCACAAGTGTGCTGTAGCCAGCAAAGCAGTATTTTGGATTCTTGGTTTTTTCTAATAAGTTAATAAACAATAGAAAGGGGGTTGGAGACAATATAGATCCCTGGGAAATACCAGTATTCGAGAGATATCCATCGACGTCCTCTTGCAGTGAACGTTCTTTCAGGAACATATGGGTGGGATATGGATAAAACATGAATATGGATAAGATATGAATAGGATATGGATAGGATATGGATAGGATATGGATAGGATATGGATAGGATATGGATAGAATATGGATAGAATATAAATAGGATATGGATAGGATATGGATGGAATATGGGTGAGATAGAGATGAAACATGATATGGATATTATATGAATGGAATATGGGTGAGATATAGATAAAACTTGATATGGATAGGATATGGATGGACTATGGGTGGGATATTGATAAAATATGAATATAGATAGGATATGGAGGGGTTATGGATAGGATATGGATTAGGATATGAATAGGATATAGATAGTGTATGGATAGAACACTAGTATAGAAAGGATATGGATATGGTTAGGATGTGTATGGATATGGGTAGGATGGATTGGATGGATGGGATATTTAAAGGGTATGGATGGGATTATGTATATGGATAGGATAAACAGAATATGCGTAGAATATGGATGAGATATAATAAAACACGAAAAAGCAATAAAAACAGTTCAAAATTCTGAAACGATTTTTAATAAATACACGAAATTAACCAACAGAATACAATCNCGAAAAAGCAATAAAAACAGTTCAAAATTCTGAAACGATTTTTAATAAATACACGAAATTAACCAACAGAATACAATCCAAAATGAGTACGATAAAATTTAATAGCCTACTTTTTTGAAGTTGGTCACAAAAGCGAAAATTGAAATCCTATGTTCTTACATAATCCATTGAAATCGACTTGGATACATTCATATTTTTAGAGTATTTGGTGCAGGTGCAATGTTGTTACGGCGTTCCCACCAAATTCGTTAATTTTGGTGAATGGAGTGGTTTTACTCAAAGGATTGATCAGAACCAAAAATTCACAGATATATCATTATATACATTTGATAGAGAATTTAGTTGAACAAACAGACAATATCACAAAAGTCACAGAAGTGACTTGTGCGTGATACGATATAGGTCCGAAACTTTTTAGCGATAACCAATTATTGGTAGTGTTGTACTTCTGTTATTGAACTGAAATGACAAATTTGACATTTTTCCAAGAGTGTTAAAAAACAACCAGAAAAATATTAGGTTCTGAACGAGTGTGCTTAGTCAAAGTGAATAATTGGGATCTAGTACCTACATACCGTCAAAACAATATGTGATCATTATATTACTAACAAATTTGAAAACGATAATCCATTATTATGAAGCAGAAAAGTTTCGATATTTTAGTATTCTTCTTCAATTTCGCATGGGCTAAATCCGCCTCTGCTCAAAGTATAAGAGTTAATACAGACTATTATATGGGGCAAGTAGAACGCTCAATCTCGCTGAGAGCTTCTCCAAAACCTATAATGTTCAATTATTTAAGTATATTGCTCATATAAGTCGTTTTAAGAAATGATTGCCTCGCTATTATCTCTGTGACCCCGAATGTATTTTTGATTTTTGTTTTTTACGCTCCCTCTTTCTCCCGGAGATTTATCGCGGAGTGTTTTCCAACGCAATAAAAGAAATTAAAAACAGAGGGATGAGCTTTTCCATACTTGGTTGTTTATCTCTACCTGATTCCTTGTAAATAAGGATTTGGAATTTTCCGAAGATGTAATTTCACTTTGAAGTTGCTAGTAATTCATGAGATTGAGTTTGACCTTTGGGAAGGTGATTTTGAATGAATTTCTAGTGACTAAATGAGCATTCATTATTTTGTATTCAAGAATATAACATAATTTTTTTTTTTAGAAAAAAGCTCACATATCAATAAATTTTTTGAAATAAGATGCTTGAGAATTTCATACTTCGCACTGGTGGAATCACAATTGAGGTACGGAATAATAGCTTGGGATGGTGCCTACAATAATCAAATGAACGGACTTGGTGTACTCTAGAAATGGATACATAGGATAATATACTGGAAAGATCGATTATATTCCATTGATGGAATTGATGGAATTCAACTAGCAAAAGTATTACTATGTGCACACATATAATACTCGGAAAGGAGATAACAACCTCGCTAAAACAATATCTCAACATTCATCATATTTCCTCAAACCCAGAGTATACAATGCAGTTCCCAGTGAACAAAAAACAATCAACTCGCTGAGCCTATTCAAGAAAAAATTGAAAAATTGGATTTGAAAACTTCCTATATCATTCACCCATCAACTGATCGATATAAAAGATAATTTTTGTAATAATGCAGCAGGACCAAAAGACTGTTCTTCAGAGGTCTTCGTTTTTATCGTAGAGTGAGTTTTCTTCAATGAAAAAGTATCGATACTATAATTTTCAAATAGCTTCATTTATATATGTATATGTGAGTGTATATATGTATATATATGTATACGTTAATTGTTCTTTTCGTCAACTTTATCCTTTATTATTTTCTATCATTATTTTCTTTCATTGTTCCATGACAAGCGTATGTTTTTGTGTAGTATCACTCACATTTATTCATTAATATTTCATTTCATAATATAATACTATGTAAATTGTGTACGAAAAATATCATCAAAACCATTTATCTANAACCGTTGCGTAATGCGTTATTAGAACCGTTATTGTTCATAGTATACACTAACGACTCAAGTAACTATGAAAAACTAAGAAAACGTATTCGTTTGCAGATGATACGACGTTTATATATTCTGGCAAACTGAGATCAGATCTGCACAAAATTCAAGAAGACTTAGATAATAAATCCAAAAACTGGTTTGCAGCCAATAAACTCAAACTTAATAACGATAAATCACAGTATCTTCATCTTTCGTCTATGAATGTCATAGAAACTCATTCTGTAAATTCACTAGGAGTAACTCTGGATAGTGATCTATCGTGGAAACCTCATTATACCAAATTGAGAAGTAAACTATGCAGTGCTCTGTTCGTCCTACGACAACTTCAAACTACGACCAATTTGAATTCACTCAGAACAACATATTTTTCTTTATTTCATTCACACATGAGTTACGCTACTATCATTTGGGGTGGTTCATCGGATTCTTTGCCAGTTACTTGGAGGAAGTCGATAATATAACTGAGTGTCATCTGCATAATGATGAACTGTGCGGTGACCAATTATTTTATGGAAGACAGATATATGTAGAGGTAACAGAATGGGACCAAGGATAGAGCCCTGAGGTATTCCATAGTCAACAGGTAAAGCGCTAGAACACTTTCCATCGAGACATACTGACTGAGATTTCTGAGGTAACTTTTCAATAGACCTATAGTCTGTTCACAAAATCCGAAAAATTACATTTTCCTACACAGAATATTGTGATCTTATGTATCGAATGCTTTACTGTAGTCCAAGAGTACCATGGTAGTTACTTCACTATTATCAGTTGCTTTGAATAAATCTTGGGTGATGTTGACAAGAGTGGTGGTGTTGCTATTGAATGCACGAAATCCAGATTGAACATTTGTTATTAAATTATTATTGTATACAAAAGAATCAATTTGATCTTTGATAATCCGCTCTCAAACACCTTAGATAGGTAAGGCAGTTTGCTAATTGACCTCAAATGAGATAATTCAGTTGGATTTTCACATTTTGGCAAAGGGAGTATAATTGCATGTTTCCATGCAGAAAGATTTGTTTGTATAGATGAATTGAATATGTGTGTTATATGACATGAATCCGGCCAGTTTCATTCTTTGCTGTAAAAATGATAATCATGCAATTATGATTTGATTATCTGATATTACTGCATTGAAGGAATGTCGGTTTCATTTTGTTCATAAATCTTCTCAAGTAACGATCTCATGAACGAAATCACGAGATGAGATTCCAGCAGTTTCCGAAGTTTCCCGAAGGACCAACACACAGTATTAATAATCTCCTTTTGGCAGAGGTTAGCGAGATGGCCTGGAAGGCAATGAAGCTGCTGACTTCCTTGCAAAGAAGGGTGCTGCTAGCAGTTTGATCGGACCAGAACCTGCCATTGGCATTGCTTTTGATTTTGCCAAACAAACATCGAACACCTGGATGGCAAGAAGATTAAGGGACTTCTGGCAAAATCTTTCAGGTTTGGCTCACTCCAAGGCGTTCATTCACCCTTCGGAGTTTGAAACTAAACAGTTGTTGGTCTACAGTAGGGATGAACTACGATGTCTTAACAGACCTCCTTACAGGTCACTCTCGTTTGAATCATCATATGCAGAGACTCGGACTGTCGGAAGACAATATGTGTCGCCTCTGTTTGGGAAATGATGAAACAACAGAGCATATACTTTGTGCCTGCCCCGCAGCTGACCAAATCAGGTTTCAAGACTTAACCATTTGACCTGAAAGATCACTTACCATATAAATTATTCGGCTTCGTTAAGAAGCTAGATTTATTTGGTCGAGTTTGAATAGGTTGAACCACAACAAACCTTTGAGGGTTGCGGTGGAGAGTCGAATAGACCCACTCACTTCTGATCTAACCTAACCCAACCTGAGCACTAAACACATTTCTTTCTTCCAGTGAAATTCCTTTTGAGAAATGTTCGTTTGTAGGAAGTATCTGAAAGATCTCTCTGGAGCGTTCAACCGTAGTCTGTCATCATTGAGACACTCCATCTTCTCTGGTATCTTTTTTCCATCTCCTAAATATCTCGAAGAAACCGTTCCCCTTGCTCTTCACCCACGTCTCCTTAATTTCCTAGAAAGTAGTCGAGATGGGAATGAAGAAAGTGTACTTTCAAACTCTTTAGGCAACCTGAAGCTTCAAAAACTTTTAATATTATTTTGACGATTTGTTTGTAGCAAGGGTGTTTTTTATTGCCTAAAAATTTCTCTAGGACTGCTTTGAAGACAATCCACCCTTCTCTCTTCGAGGATCCGTCATGGTTGTCTGATGCAATACCAGACAAACAAACATTTTTATCCAAACAAGAATATAAACAAAAATCTTATATAACCTGAATTCAAATATGCACATTTTGTCACGTAAATTTATCATTATAGAACTCTTGCAAATTATAATAGGNTCATGAAGGAGATGAACTCGTGAGGCCATTCCATGAATGGCAAAAAGATAGGGATACCGTAAAGAAGCTTCCTGCTGCTGATTGATGAGTAATGGATTCCCCAAGATTTTCTGGATTGAGTATTTGGTTCGATATCAGTTACGGGAGGCGAAGTTCCACGTTGATTTTCCACCGAGCTTGATCCGAAAGCGAGGGATAAAGTTGTGAAAAGTACCGCTGACATCGGTAACGCACATATGCAATTTTTGTTTATAAAAGTTGTCAAAACTATACCTATTTAGTGGAAGTTTTGATTATCTACAAAAATTTATTGAAAATATATATACTTTGGTGTATATATACATCAATTTTCATTCAAATTTTTTTTTTAAATATGACAGATTGTTTCAATGCACTTTTTTGAAGATGGATTCGAGCATCATCGACCAAGAATCCTGGAAAACGAAAAATAAAACTTCATATGTTTCAGTGTACCACTTGTATTTGTAACTATCGTTACTTCAATTTCCTCCTATCCAAGAAACTACAGTAACGATAGTTACAAATACGAATGGTACAAAAACATGGAAGTTTAATTTCTCATTTTTCATGATCTCCTACAGTAACGGCAACATCCATCAATTCACCAACAATCCACCTATCTGAGATTTCCGTTGCTGATTATTTTGAAAGAAATGTAAACACAAGAAATGAAAATGAGTAATGGCGAAATTTATACAGTTTTTTCCATCTTCCGGTAGCTTTTTATTGAGAAAGTAGCATTTTTTCGGCCTAGTCCGGGAAGTACGTACGTCATCTTTCATACAACAGCATTGTTACTATTATTATTATTACATATAAATAATACAACGTGTCTGAATCCTTCTGGTCGTTAGCTAAAGCTGTTGATCAGAACTTTTACAAAATCTCCAATTCCACCACTAACACAAGCGGATGGTTCAGTTGTAACAATAGCCATAGATGAAGCAAATCTGAACAATTTGCGTCCCACTCCACATTCGATCTTCTGGGAAAGGCACCACCCACTATTCTCACACTAGAATCCACAATGCCGAAACGTCAACGTGCTTAAAAAGTGCGCAAAAAACTGGCACCAGTATTTTGTAGGACTTTTCAACCTCTCTTACAAGAAAGGGGTTTATTCTTCTTGTTAGAAGATTGCTCTCGTTCAGTCTATTACCAAAAAGGGCAAGGAAAATCTTCCGAATAACTATAGACTAGTCGGTTTGATATCGGTGATATCAAAAATCATGAAGAAAGCCGTAAACCATCATAACCTCAACAAAGGCTTCAACATCTTGAGTGATCCTCGATATGGCTTCCGGAAACAAAGATCAACACGCGACCTTCTATCGTATGTCATCCATATTTGGAATAACGCAATCGAGAAAGATGGAGAGTCAAGAGCTGTTGCGCTTAATATTTCTAAGGCATTTGACCATGTGTGGCATGAGGTTTTGCTCTGGCCTAACTTCGATGCTTGTCGAATCATTTTTGTATATGGCTCCTCAGCTTCCTGAAGCTGCGTTCCCTGCAAGCGGCCGTGGATGAATATCTTTCGAATAGTTTCCCCATCAACGCTGGTGTTCCCCAGGGATCTGTATTGTCTCCAACCCTCTTTTTATTGTATGTCAACGGAAAAAACCAATAATCTTCACCGGCAGCAGGAGGTTCAATATTTTAATGGGTATTTAGAAGTAATTATGGTTAATAGTGTTTGGAAAAATTTCAATTTTCAGTTTGGCAGTATTTCTGGATCTGGCTGAAGCCTTTGATACTGTCAATCATCAAATTCTTCTGGACCGTTTAGAAACTGTAGGAGTTAGAGGTATTACTTTAGACTTATTCAAAAACTATATATCTGATAGAAATCAAAAGGTTAAAATAAACAGTACACTCAGCGATCCACTACCTGTCAACATGGGCATGCCTCAGGGGACAGTGCT
>NW_019294908.1:0-21061 GCF_000500325.1 Leptinotarsa decemlineata
TATATTTTCCTATCTTCAATATGATAATGACGATTACAATCTACGGAAATAAAAAAAATGCTGTCAAGTATAATGAATGAGTCAATTTCGGTCCCGACAAAACTAACGCTATAAATACCCAACATTCGCAGTTACATTCAATATCTTACGATGGTGTAGAGGCTAAGGACAATGTCTACGGCGCGGACGTCGTGGGTTCGAATCTCATAACTATAAACTTTTTTTAATTAAAATCACGTGACTGAAGGGGGCCGAGGGAGCTGATAGGTTAGGTGGAGTACCAAGGGGGTCGATAGGTTAGGTGGAGTACCAAGGGGGCCGAGGGGCGGAGTTCCACGCTTAAATCGCTACTATACTCGTTCCATCCTGCGTCGATTTCGATGACGTTTCCCCCCACTCCCAAGTGGGCCAGAATCCGCCTTGTTCATCTACTGACCATCATCATCATATGCGAAACATTTTTCACTGCGACGTTGAAAAATTCATTATTGCATGAACTGTTTCATATGGATATTATTTCTATCTTGCTAATGGAATCAACCATAGCAATGACTTTTCGTTTCGTTTCGTTATATGCAAGAGTTTCAAAGTTAACAATAATTGAGCTAAATAACTATGAGATTGGAACCTTTGGTGTGAAAGTTAAAACTTTTCCTTCAGATCAATTACCCTAGCACCAAAATGATATGTTTTGCACTCTACGCGCGTCTAGTGCGAAGATGCTAATCTTGTTAGCGAAACGCGCATCGAGTGCAAAAAATATCAGTTTGGTTTTAGGGTAATTGATCTCTAGGAAAAGTTTCAATGGCTGAGAAGTTGCGTTTAAGTTTCCCGCATCGACATATGTTGCCAGCTGACAGCATTGGCATCAGCTACGCATGATCATAATTTGACAAATTATTGCTGCGATCTCTACAGGTGGTCACAACGGAATACAGAAGCATCTTCGACCATTACAATTTCCGTGAAGCGTCTATAGAGTAAGTGGTTTGTAATTAAATGATGAATGAAATTAACCTACAGATCGACGTACTTGAGCGTGCATGTGGTGAAGTCAGCTACAACAGTTGTCAACAGTGTTGCGTATTGGGTATATTCGACTAACAAACCATTTACTATCAAATAAATATTTTGATTGGTGCATATTATACCGTGTTCAAATTACAATTTTGGCTACCGTCCATCAGATGGTCTACTCTTCATTAACAAGACTCCTTTGGTAGAACTCTGTTATTTGCATGTTATCTTCTTAGAAATTTTATAGTTAGGTGTCGATACTATTTTTAACATTTTTGGGAGAAAATCGAATTACTCGAGGTAGCCATGTTGGCTTGCCTTTTCTGTTCGTGTAAGGAACGACGCTAGTCGAGATTTGTGTACTGCGACAGAAAAAGCAAATTTGTGAGTAAATTTAAATCCAGAGTGGATTATTCATAACTTTGATTGTTCCTGCGTTTATTGGGCACTATGTCTAGTGACCATATTTTGTTTGTTCCTGTAAGGACCTGAATTTAACCTCGGTACGAGGTGAGTTTTTGCAAATTTTTTTGGTAACCACATTTCTGACTTGTTCGTTTCTTTAAAAGGTTTTATGGAGGGGGGATTTCTGGAGAACCTTCACCCCATGTAATTTGAGTTAACCTTAAATGTACGAGAAGATTTCCTTTTGATTTTCCTTTATTTTGCTGATGACAGTTTCTGGTTTGGTCCTGTCCGCCATTTTGTCGTCGTTGACTGGAAAACCATTTCCATGGAAATTTGAATGAATTTTTTCAATGAGATGTTCCAACGATGGTTCATTTTCCTGCTCTAATCGTCTCTCCGGATTTTACCTGGTCATGAGGATTGAGAGGGTGGTCCATCTGTACAGCCTGTCAAAAACTATTCAGCCCAAGGATGCTTCATCTACTCCCCTAGTTGTCTTTCCTTATATTATTTGGTTACGACGTACCTGAATGGAGTGGATGGTACAACTTTAGCTTAACTTTAGCTTCGTGGGACATTAGACTACTGCTTAGTCTATTCAGGATAGTATACCTAAAGCAATTTTAATATTTTTCATGTTTTACCTACCTCCTTTTCAATTTACACCATAATTGCGTGTAATAGCCCTCGTACAGTACTGAAGGATCACTCTCATTTTTTTAAACACTTGAATAAGGCCATCACATGATAAATTATTCTTTTATATTGGTTGAACTGATTCAAAATCATAAGTTAACATAGTAATGTCAATTCCCACGGAATTGTTTGTATGAGTATAGTTAACTTTTTTGTATGTCATATTTTCTATTATTGTTATTAATGAAAGTATTTGTTTGACTTCAGATTCCTTCCTTTGTGATTATTGAATATTGATGTGTGAATTTTAAAATTGATGGAACATTACACGAAGTGTACACCAACTTTTTTTTGCATCTTGTTTTCCCTTTTAGGACAAGATCTGAGTTATCTTTTAAAAAGAATTGGGTGGCGTCCAAATTTAACTTCAAACACAGTCAATTAATGAACCTCGACCACATGCTCTACCTATTTCAATAGCTAACAGCTTCTCATAAAAAAAAAATAGAAACAGTTATGGTAGATATTCTATACATTTGGTAAATCTAAACAAGTTTTTGCTTAACAAGGGGTTAAGTCAAAATTGGTGTATATGGCCGTTAGTATTAAATATATTTTATCAGGTAAGCTTTTACAAACATGGATTATTTTTGAAGTTAGCTAACTCCTAGTAAGAAAAAAGCCTCAATTACTTTTATAACTATATGCCCACTTTTATGAAATATCCCCTTTTCGACAAGCACTATTGTATAAATTTATGTACCTCTTCACGAAACACTTTTTCACCATAACTTTAACATCTAATGACAGTTTTGATTTTTTGTGTAATTTCTTGTGTTCCTTTCATATTTATATGGCAAAAAAATCCCATCATAGGATGATACTACATATCATTTGGTAGCTGGAAGTCCATTAAAATTATTAACAAGATTGATACATGTTATTGAAACTGAAAGTTTTAACATACGAAATACGTCTTATTTCGTTTTACTTTCTTCATTGAAAATTGACACAATGCAATGTTTATCTGAGGTATGACGTCACAATCCGACGCAAGTACACTTAAGAGTCTTTCCATGCATAATCTTGAGTGGATGAAAAAAAATCAAAAATTTCGGCGAACAACTTAGTTTATTACTGAAATACTGTGTCGTTGGGTAATATTGGATGCATATCTACATCAAAAAAAGGATATTTCAAAATATCTCATCATACCTATTCGTATTTACACTTAGTAGAAGTAGGAACTGATTTGTTTTTCAACAATGAGTGAAGTTTCGAATTGAAGAATAGTATAAAGATATAGATAGTATACTATGGTTGGAGTCATTAATTTTATCATGTCGTTAAAATTAACGATGTTTAGTCTCGTCTATGACACTCTGAACTCGCAGAAAATAAATTTTGATATTTATTATACTCTTAAGTACCTCTTGACACTTATTTTTATCGACCCTTTTGAAAAGTGAGGTTAATTAAATAAAATATAAAATTTCTTGAAACATCGAAGCAGTTAGTTTTAACGACTTTTCTTTTAAATGGCTTGGCTCTGGTTGACTTTAAAATTATAACTGTAAGCTGATAAAGGTTCCCTTCTTCTACCCATGTGTTTTAGTATTTGATATTTGACGTAAAATATATTACCCAACTTATACTTTATTACACTGCGCAGAAAGCTGAAGTGCATACGCATGCAGAAAGCTGAAGGGTATATGTATGCCCTGAACTTCGGCAGGCATATGCACCTCTTCGGACTATATAAAGCGTGTCAGTTTGAAAACTTGAATAGAACTGGCCGATACTTGATGAAAATCCATATTAAAACTAATAAATACAGTTTACTGTGTAATTTTCACTATGAAGGGTTTTTCAAAAACTACGACACGTTTTTCGCTATTCAATGGCTTACTCAAGCGTTAACGCTTTATTGTATGATTTTCACTATAAAGGGTTTTTTCAAAAACCACGACACATGTTTCTTTATACAATGGCTTACTCAAATGTTAACGCGTCTATAGCAAAACACGTGTCGCTTCATTTGTAAATCCCTTTATAGTGAAAATCATACAATGAACTGCATTAATCAGTTTCAATTTGAAACTGTCAATGTTCTATATCTCGGCTATGATTTCCACTCCCGATTCAGACGTAACTTTGTAATATCTCTTTTCATCAAAAGCGATCTCTCCTATCAACAAGAAGAAATGGTGGAATCCCGAGACTTTAATGTTATGTGGTTCAAAATAATATAACAGAAGATCACCAAAGTAGATGAGCAAGGCGGGTACATGCCCAAAATCCCATGTATTTTCTCATAAAGCTAAACGTTTTGCAATTTTGATGACATCCGATCGGAACCTTGTAGAACACCCAACTGGAGGTGTATTTGGAAGTTGGAGTGGGATTGAGAAACGTGTGATGCAATCGATGCAGAAAAGGATGGAATGAGTATCGGAGATATTCAAATGTAGCCTCCCTTGGGACTCCGCCTCACCACTCATTCTGTATACTTAACCGCATTTTTTGATTTCCTTAGAGTTTAAGGGGAAAATGTGACGTTATTTTCATGTGGAAGATAGGGAAGTATCCTTAGATTTGGGGATGAATTGATGTTCCATGAAGAGATGCGATGACAGTCGACAAAACAACCGCCATAAATATCAATAATTCGCAGTCATTTCCATCATTTCACGTTGGTGTCGAAGATAAGGACAAAGCCTACCACGCCAACAATCTGGGTTCGAATCTCTAACCGGAAAATTTTTCAAACGTTGTTTCGTTCGTTTCAAGCGCTATTTCGATCGATTCAAGCGTTGTTTCAAGTGCCATTTCCGCCATTCTAAGCATTGTTTCGATCATTTCAAGCGTTGTTTTAATCGTTTCAAGCACCAATTCGCTGATTTTAAGCGCCAATTCCAATGTTTTGAGCGTTGTTTCGATCGTTTCATAAGCCGTTTTGATCTTTTCAAACGGTATTCCGCCCGTTTAAAGCGTTTTCTCGATCGATTCAAGCGTTGTTTCGATCGTTTCAAGCGCTTGATCCCATCCAGAGCAGTTTTTTCGTCAAACTTCATGGTTATCAGCCCCAAAAGAGAGGCGAAATAATGCGCGCAATCGCGATAATATTAAATTGGTGCTGGCCATGCAATCGAGACAATATTGTAAATATGGATAATGGGTGCTGGTCAAAAATCATCTACAAAGCATCAAACACGTCTACAAAGCAACAAAAAGTTATTATAACTCTGAGGAATCTGAGTGTTCACTTAAGTCCAAAAAATTTGATACCTGAGCATTTATCTAACCCTAATTCTTTGAACAATTTTTTTCTACCTATCTGCAAAATGTAACCAGTAATTGTGATGATAAAATAATGTTCTTCAGTTGATCTGTTCAAGATACACAATGTGATTTTTCATTTAGGTTGATCACCATTGAAGAAGTCAACAATATATTGCATAATATTCGGACTAAAGCTTTTGGAACAGATAGTATAAATGCGGAAATGCTGAAATATTGCAGTCCTTTCATAGATAAATATATTGCCCATATAATAAATTGCTGCATTGAAAAATCATATTTTCCTGTAATATGGAAGAGCTCTGTTGGAATACCTATTCCAAAAGAAAATAACCGTGAAGATTTTGCAGATTTGAGAATTATAAGCTTGCTTCCAGCTCTATCTGAAATTTTCGAAAAATTTCTTTATACTCAAGTGTATGATTATTTCATTTCAAAAAATTTACTTCTTGATTGTCAATGTGGTTTTAGACCTGGAAGAAATACTGAAACATCTTTAGCAAGTGTAACGACTGATATTGCAACAGCCTATGATCAAGATTTAAGTAGTGTTTTGGTGTTACTTGATTTTTCCAAAGCTTTCGATACCATTAGTCATGAAGTGCTTTGTGCTAAATTGAGATATTAAGGATTTGATAATGAATCAGCGTTTTTAATGTGGAATCATTTTCTCAGACGTTCTCAGAGAATATTGGTTAAATTCGTACTCATCCAAACTTGATATTCTTTCAGGTGTCCCGCAGGGGTCTATACTGGGCCCATTACTTTTCATTATATATACTGCAGATATTTTAAATGGAATAGAACTTTGTAAAGTTCAAGCTTTTGCAGATGATACACAGCTTTATCTCAGTTTTCGTACTGAAAATTTCGAGACTGCAGAAGAAATCATGAACAATGAAATGAATAAAATCAAGACATTATCAGAAGAACACAACTTGAAACTCAATTCTGAAAAATCCAAAGTATTATATGTCGGTAGTAAAAATAATATAACTTCTTGAAGAATAGTTTTAATCTTCAAATTGATATTAATCCACTGGAAATCTGTGACTCAGCCAGAAATCTTGGTTTAGCATTAGATACAGACATGCGTTTTTCTCAGCACATAAGAAATCTTATTGGTAAATCTTTCGCATCCCTGAAACTTATTTACAGTAATCGACATATTTATAGCTTCAAAATGAAGCGAACGTTGTGTGAATCACTTGTCCTGAGTCACTTCAACTATTGTAATTTTCTTTATGGACCATGCCTGACAAAAGTCGATAAGGATAGAATACAAAAAGTGCAAAATAGCTGCGCAAGACTGATTTATGGTATCAGAAAATATGAACATATTTCACATAAAATTGTAGAATGCAACTGGCTCAATATGTACAATAGAAGGCATCTCCACATGGGTACCTTTACTCACAAACTTTTAAATGATCCTAACCTGCCTGCATTGATCAATAAATTCATTCCTCGATTCAAAATACATTCACAAAATATCAGACACAAATCTACCTTGACCATGCCCCAGCACAAAACTGAATTCTTTCAAAGATATTCTGTCTTCAATGCCATCCGAATGTACAATACTCTGCCTGATGAATTCAAATTATATAATATAAATAAGTTCAAATATAAATTGAAGCATTATTTACTTGGTAAGCAGAAATTTTCCAGACTTCTAAGTACGTTATGACCAAAAGATAAAAGATTTGTGTAAGTTCACTTTTTTGGCACAAAGCCGTGCTGTTCTTCATTTATTAAATTCTTTACTTTGTGCCACACTTTAGTATATATTATCTGTTCGAACAATTTACCAGGAGCAGGTAACACAGCAATTATTTGGGCTTAAGTTTTTTTAATGCTACAAAATAATCAGTCACTGTTACTTCGTCTTATTAAAAATAGGATTTTTCTTCAGCAACGATGTTAAAGTTGTATTGGGCCGTTTGCTTGCAATATACAGATTCAAAATATTTACCAAAACTATTTGGAACCTCAGCGCCGCTGAGTTTCATATTATTGTATTCAAAGACCGTAGACGGAGAAGAATTTTTTTCGTTACTTTTTGTATACGTCCAAAATGTGCTCAATAGCATTTTCAATACCATTGATGTAGTTATCAAAACCCTGTTTTATCAAGCGTTTAAGGTGGCTTCTTTCAGTGTTATATAAGGACATATAATTGTTTGATAAATGTTTAAGTTTTCTGTATTGATTTTTATTCAATAAACATTCTTTTATGTCTTTAGTAGACCATATAGGGTATTTATTTCTTTTTTTGGAAGTTTTTGGAACGACTGTGTCTAAAACCTTATATAACTCTATAATAGAAATCAATTGCAAAATCAAGTATTCTGATCAAATGACTCCGGTTGCGAACTCGCTTTCCAGATAGTTAATTCTTCATCGGAGTGAGCACTTTGCTCACTGTCACCACTTTCAACATCGGTCGTGAAAGGCTTCATTTGATCTTTGTCATATACTCCTATATACTTTCTTCGAGATCTATTCAAACCATTGATATCGCTGACTTCACATCTATCATTGGCCGGAATCTTAGTGATAACAAATGGTGCGTCGTATTTCGGTAAAAGTTTCTTACTCTTACCCCGCATTACTACTGGCTGATTTCATCAACAAAATCTGCTGACCTAGCTCTCAATAAAATGGTTTGCAGCATTTGAATCCTGATTTATTTTATTTTCATCTGATGTATTTTAATCCTGATTAGATGGCGTCTGATATAGTCTGAAGTTGGTATCAAAACAAAGCTCATATGAATTTTTTTCAGTTGAGTAATCGATGGTTGAATTCAAACTTTACTGAATGGAGAAAATGAGATCATCTCATGTATACTCGTCGTACTGAATAAGTAATTCAGTATTGCACGGTTTTTCTTTTCCACTTTCAATAGCTTGTGGGGTGATAGTCGTAGTATACACCACCTTAGTTCCTGAAACTGCCTGTATTGTTGCCATGAACTTATATTCAACACTTCGTTGAAATATTCACAGCAAGAATCTTGTAGTTGAGCTGATAGAACCCAATCGGTTCTTGAGTTGATTTGCAAGGCATCTCATCCAACAACCCTACAAATTTTCTCTGCAGTACCTCTACTCAAGGTATCTACATGATCATCCTGCTCCCAGGACGGTATTCGATGTCGGAATTGAACCTCCACGTAATAGCAACCATCTTCCGTTTCTCAGAAAGATATATCTCTCAGTGATTGTGATTCTAAGTGTATTGCAGTCTATCATAACTTTGGATTCACGACCTAGCAAATGTCCTCCTAATTGCTACAGACTATTGACAACTGTCAATATTTCTAATTCATATGAATAATAGAGCTGTTCCTGCTATTCCTCCTGCATAAGGAATTTGAATGTGAAACCTAATAAATGAACTCTAAATTGATTCGACTCTTGACAGCTGCCAATATTTCTATTTCATATGAATGATAGTGCTATTCCCGCTATTCTCTCTTTGTCGTCTGTAGGCTGAAGAACATGACAGGTTCGAATTAACTAATCTCCCTGCTTTGCAGCAGAATTCCGTCAACACCAACCTTGGATGTAACGGTATGAAGCCCATTCCTGCTGTACTGTCGTGAAATGCAAATCAATTCTAATTATCTACAGATCCTTCAGAGTTTCGAATACTGTGTTATGTTTTTTTTTTTTCCACTACAACTCCGGTTCGTTCTCAGTAAGGGTTGATAATGGTCGAGTGATCACAATGGATCCTCCAAATAGCTAGTTAACCCTAGGAGCTGTCTTACTGAATTTACGTTCGCAGGCCAACTTCTAAATGCAATAATTTTTCTTGAATCAGACTCAAGATCATTCTATCGTATTTCATGTTCTAGATACTCTAAACTCTTTCAAAAAATGTACATATCTTGTCAAGTATTGTTGAATGAAACTGACAGATATTTGAAGAAAATTCGTGTTTCTTAGCGGCAGCTTTGTCTGCAGCTAAGTCCTGTCCAAAATTGTCTAGGGACACGAGACTCTGGTTTTCTCTCAACCAAGTTTCTAGCATGCTAGCCTTGCTGTTCAACCTAGTCGCTAATTGTTCGATTTTCTTTTGTCGAATCAGTTCTCCTTTGAGTGCTAGTTCTCTCTCGTGCTCGGCCTTCTCCAACCGCTTCCTCTCCTTGTCGATCTCCGAAATTGTATTACATTCTTTCTGCATGTACGGACGTTGGTTGTTGACCCTCATTTTTGACTACAACGTGAAGAGCAGGATCTCCAGTTTGCCCTTCTCTAGGCGAGTTCTCCACGATGTGGTAATTGCTGAATTGACCCAATTGTTCTTGCAGTCCCACTAGACCGTTGACGAACTTCCTGTCGCCAAGAGCTTGAATGGTACTTACGATCCATGCCAGCAAGTCGCTAGTCAGCAACTCGTGCTCTTTCATCATACTATCGTTCTCCATGACGACGATGACCACTTCCATATCAAAACGTTCTACTAGTTTGTGAACGATTTTCACTCTCACTGTTCATCAAATCGCTTCACGTATTTCGCTATACAGTACTTGCTCAAGTAGAAATGATTCGTCAATAGTTGAAATCTTCTCACACAAAAACAATGAAATATTCTCGGATACCAACGTTCAAGTTGATAGTGAAGTGCCCACAAAACTATCCTCATACAAAATACTCAGCAAACTGCCCTGCATTTCTGATGATGACCGAAAACCTGTTGACTCTTGTGTGAGGAAGAGTGCTACCGAACCGGACATTGACAAAGATTGGGGTTTTACCAAACGAATACTAAGATATTTATATATTCTCCGAAGTATGTTCTCAAACAATTGCTAGATTGCAGCTGGGGTTGAAACGCATATTTGCAATTGGAGTTGAATTATATTGTCGCCTTCGGAGAAGAGACCCATGGTTACCCATAGGGGAGAAATATATCGCTGACCCAGTTGATTTACATTCCAATACAAGAATATTGAAACTTCATTCTTTTGCCATTTAGAACTGGAAGTGAACTTCATTACTGCAATTGGAGTTTAGACCCATCATAGCTTTTGACATCATCAGCAACCCATGGTTGCTAGTGCCACTGGCGTTCTAAATCCGTAATCTATTGAATCAAATTCATCATCACTTCTGGAAACAGGTACCATTGATATCACTCTAAATGATCTCCACGAGACATCTACTCTCGTCAAACAAAACTTATAATTTGATTATTGAACCTTACTATGAGGTTAGAATCTATTTCTGCCTCTAGAATTGGAATCCATCTCTTTCATTGAAGTTGCAGTTGAAATCAATCTCTGCTTTCGAAATTGGGATCCATCACTGCTTTAGAGTGAGGTTTACTCTCCTTGGACTAGAATACCTGAATTCATCACAGACTTTGAGGCTTGAATCTGCCTACTTTTTTGATTTGAGTGCATCAATGCCTTAAGAGCAGAACTTCGTCTCTGCCTTCATGCCAGAAAATATAGACCATAAAATGTAGCCTTCAGGATTGAAACCCATTTCTTCCTTCCAGGTTGGAATTCATCTATGACTTCGAACCTGGAGATCTGGAATTGAGATCTAGTGCTTCTTTTAGGTCTCAAATTCATCTCGTTCTTTGTAACTGTATTGATCTCAATACATATCGTATTGTTGTAGCCACTGCACATTAAAATAACATATGTGTCGGAAATCATCAATACTCAATTCAGTATCCATGTCATACACCCTGTATGACATTGTTCCCAATGCTAACCGTAATATTGTACAGAGTGTACAATAAAATACATATGATTCAGTCATCATCAATACTGAACTCATTATTCATTTCACACACTCTGTCATTGATCTCAGTGCAAATTGTTATATTGTACACACTGTACAATAAACTACATATGATTCAGTCATCATCAATATTGAACTCATGATTCATTTCACACACTCTGTGTGTCATTGCTTTCAATGCAAATCGAAATATTGCACACACTATACAATAAAATATAATACAATTCGGAAATCATCAATACTGAACTCGGTAATCATTTCATACACTCTGTATGAGATTGATCTCAATGGAAATCGTAACTATACAATAAAATATCATATGATTCGGAAATCGTCAATACTGAACCCAGTAATCATTTCATACACTCTGTATGAGATTGATCTCAATGGAAATCGGTACTATACAATGAAATATCATATGATTCGGAAATCATCAATACTGAACTCAGTAATCATTTCATACACTCTGTATGAGATTGATCTCAATGGAAATCGGTACTATACAATAAAATATCATATGATTCGGAAATCATCAATACTGAACTCAGTAATCATTCCATACACTCCGTATGACATTGATCTCAATGCAAATCGTAACTATACAATAAAATATCATATGATTCGAATATCATATGATTCGAATATCATATGATTCGAAAATCATCAATACTGAACTCAGTTATCATTTCATACACTATGTATGGCATTGATTTCAATGCAAATTGTAATATTCTACACACTGTACAATAAAACAACATAGGATTCTGAAATTATCAATACTGAACTCAGCATTCACTTCATACACCCTGTATGATAGTGATTTCAATGCAAATCGTAATATTGTATACACTGTACAATAAAACAACATATGATTCTGAAATCATCAATACTGAACTCAGTATTTATTTGATTTGCTCCGTATAACAGTGATCTCAAACCTATTGAAATATTGTACACACTGTACAATAAAATAACGTAAAAATGAATTATTATTAATACTGGATTCAGTATTCATTTAATCCACTCTGTATGATATTACACTTAACACCTATTGAAATATTGTACACACTGTACAATAAAATAACGTAATAATAAGTTATTATCAATACTGGACTCAGTATTTATTTAATACACTCTGTATGATTTTGATTTTAATACCTATTGAAATATTGTACACAGACTGGACGCAGTATTTATTTAATACACTCTGTATGACATTGATTTCAATACCTATTGAAATATTGTACACACTGTACAATAAAATGGAATAAAATAAGTTATTATCAATACTGGACTCAGTATTTATTCAATACACTCTGTATAACATTGATCGCAATATTTATTGGAATATTGTACATTAAAAGCAGATATAATAATCGTATAAATATATATTACCAAAGATGCATCAATTCACAATAATTGAACTCAATGATTAAACCATCACCCCTTTTCCTATCTGGATATAAACAACTAAATGAATAACAATGCTATCGCCTGGCTCGTTCGAGTTGACTGACTAATAAATTACCTGCGTGAAGTTAGCGTCGGACGCCAGCGTCAAAATCTAGCGCCCGCACCCCCACTCCCGACTACGATTTACACCACACAACTAGTAGAATGTTAATTCATGAAGATCGCTTATTTGGCAACCAATATTTTTATCATGATTATTTCCTCTTAGAATCGACTTCAAACTTGAAAATATCATTATACTGCATGAAGCCTTGATAATCTGTATTATAATGACGAGGAGACATTGACGTGAATGTGATAGATATAAAACACTTTTGGGTCACAACTGGTGAAATTTATGACCAAGTGAAAAATTCATCAAACTGTGAGTGTCCGCGTGAAAACTGTTTCCAGAGAAATGGTATACTGAACACTGAATTTTCAGTCCTTCAAAATAGTGAGGTCATATAAAAAAACACGCCTTCCACATTAGATGTTTCATTTTTTCCTTCTTAAACTGGCTTGTGTCCCCGAATACGACTCAATGAAAAATGTTAATGAAGAGATGATATACTGGACTCTGAAAGTTCGAGAAATTCAGAAAATTCATTACCATGTTAAATGGTCATGTAATAAATCCTTACAACTTGATTGAATTCAAAATAAAAAACGAACATCATTCCAAACAATCCCACTCTTACAATTTTGGAGTATTTATTCTGCACTTCATCAATTGTATTCTCAATAAAATTGAGTTAGATAAAAGTTTTGGCCCCGATAATAACCGTTTAGAACTTAAAAAACACCAATTGACGAAATCAGAAAAAATGAAAAACGAACAACGAGCAACAAAAACACATCAGTACAATATGTTCGAGAAATTCAGAAAATTCATTACCATGTTAAATGGTCATGTAATGAATCCTTACAACTTGACTGAATTCAAAATAAAAAACGAACATCATCCCAAACAATCCGACTCTTACAGTTTTGGAGTATTTATTCTGCACTTCATCAATTGTATTCTCAAAAAATTGAGTCAGATAAAAGTTTTGGCCCCGATAATAACCGTTTAGAACTTAAAAAACACCTAATGACGAAATCAGAAAAAATAATTCTGTATTGTTTGATGTGTGGTCGATACGTGGGTGAAACAGAAAAATGCTTTGAATGCAAAACGTGTAATAGGATTTTAGAACCGAAATGTTTCCGATTATACTATAAGTTTGATGAATGTTGTCCTTTATGTATGTCTGCAGAAAAAAATGATGAATTGAAGAGGAGTGGAGTGAATAGATTTAACTCAGAAATAAACTATACAATACTATAATCTGCGCAATCTCTGTTCAAAACTGTATCTTAAAATTCCGTTTACATTCAAATTTGGATTCGGTTGATATAAGAAACAAAAAACGTATTGATGAAACAAAATATCATTACTTTCAGTCATCTGAGCTCAATTATCAGAACTATTGAAAACACAGCATTTTTCAAGTCAAAATCACTTCATACAATTCACTAGGAACAAAAAGTACGCATAAATAGGGGCCAGATCACGTTTCCAATTGAAACTGAACAATCTCTGAGAGTAATATTCAATGTAGAAGGGATGATTTTTTGTATATTCCCGGTATATTGGAGGGCTGAAAATCCAGTGTTCAGTATGTCATCTCTTCATTAACATTTTCCATCGAGTCGTATTCGGGGACAGAAGCCAGTTTAAGGAGGAACAAATTAAACATGTGATGTGGAAGGGGTATTTTTTTGTTGGTTCCCGGTACTTTGATGGGCTGAAAATTCAGAGTTCAGTATGTCATCTCTCCATTAACATTAAAAATTAAACATCTAATGTGGAAGAGGTGGTTTTTTTCTATGTTCCCGGTATTTCGGAGACCTGAAAATTCAGAGTTCAATATATCATTTCTTCATTAACATTTTTCAGTTAGTCGTATTCTGGGACACACGCCAGTTTGAGAAGGAAAAAATTAAATATCTAATGTAGAAGGGGTGGTTTTTTTCTATGTTTCCCGTATTTTGGAAGGCTGAAAATTCAGAATTCAGTACGTTATCTCTTCATTAACATTTTCCATTAAGTCGTACTCGGGGACACGAGCCAGTTTAAAAGGGAAAAAATTAAACATCTAATGTGAAAGGGGTGGTTTTTTGTATGTTCTCGGTATTTTGGACTGCTGAAAATTCAAAGTTCAGTATATGATATCTTCATCAACATTTTTCAGTTAATCGTATTCGGGGACACAAGCCAGTTTGAGAAGGAAAAAATTAACCATCTAATGTGGAAGGGGTGGTTTTTTTGTATGTTCCCGGTATTTTGGACAGCTGAAAATTCAGAGTTCAGTATATCATCTCTTCATTAACATTTTTTATTGAGTAGTATTCGGGGACACAAGCCAGTTATGACCCCACTATTTTGAACGACTGACAATTCAGTGTTCAGTATATCATTTCTCTGATAACAGATTTCACTCGGACATAATTGATGACAATTCACAGTTTGGGAAGCGAACTATTCCACTCAAGTGATGAGAGTTCATTTTTCTATGACACCAATAATTTTCTGAAAATTACCTATTCAATGAATCAATCTTCTGATGAATTTTCCACTTGGTCATAAAGTCCACCAGTTGTGACCCAAAAGTGTTTTATATCTATCACATTCACGTCAATGTCTCCTCGTCATTATAATACAGATTATAAGAGCTTCATGCAATGTAATGATATTTTCAAGTTTGAAGTCGATTCTAGGAGGAAATAATCATGTTAAAAATATTGGTTGACAAATAAGCGATCTTTGTGAATCAACATTCTACTAGTTGTATGGTGTAAATCGGACTCGGGAGTGGGGGGCGGGCGCTAGATTTGGACGCTGGCGTCCGACGCTAACTTCACGCAAGTCTAATAATTCCCATCCAATCTCTCGGGCCCCGTGTTTTTTTCAGGTACCGCGTTTTTTTCCATCCATGTCGATAGTGGTTTCTTACACAAATATTTCTCCATTTGATGTCCAAACATTCTTGAATGTATATTTCGTGGTAGCAACCTTCAGAATATTTAGTTGCCATTTACTCAAATCATTCCTGATAACTACGCCGCTGGATTTCAGCAACTTCCTGTTTTCAATAACTTTTTGTTTGTCCCTCATGTTCAAAAAACGGACCAAGATTGCCCGTGGTTTTTGTAAACCATTCTTATCTAGTTTATTAGGAGAATGTCCAACTCGATAGCAAAATTTTGTATTGTTATTTACATTAATTTTCACCTTCAAAAACATTTTTCTAATTTCTCCTGGTGTTCAGTGAGTATTTCGTTCAGTTTTTCATTCAGTTGTTGACTAACATTCTTAATTACTGAATCAATGAAAGACTGATCAGAAAGAATGGCTTTCATAGCTTCTTTAACAAATTTTTGAAAGTCCTGTTTATTTTGAGCCATAGTATTTGAGTACTTATAAAGTTCGCAGGTTCACATGTTATAACAATCAATCAATCAATCAATCAATGTTATAATAGTATATAAATACAGCAGGCACAGCAACTTTTTCGTGATTATACGGTCTATCAGCGGAGCACACACCGAACACGTCTACTCGCCACGACTGGTCATACTTATATATGGCAAATTGTTCTCTAAATGATTGAGGTATGTATTTGTTGTGTTGTCCTAGGTCGAGGTTTAGGGAAAATTTTCTTCAAAAGTAACATTCTTGGTTCCGTCAATATATTCATAAGGGCACTGGTTAAATATAGTGTTCTGAAAATTTTCAAAATTTTCGTATAGTCATTTTGTTCATTTATAACACCTAAACATTCATACAGTTGGTATTCGAAGGGATTATCAAATTCTAACTGATCATTTGGGTAGTATTTAGTCTCTATATTATGAAATTCTTCTGACATAACATTTTTTGGACCGGAATTCTGAAAATAATTTTTATTAAGATTACGATTTTGTTGGGTGTAACTATTTTGCAGGTCTAGGTCAGAAAATTGTTCTCAGTAAACATTGCTAACGTAATCTTGTAGAAAGGCAAAACTTTTTGCAGGTCGGGTCTCCCAGATATAAATCTCGATTAGGTTAATCATTTTCGACAGGAAAATCTTCCAACCCCCATTCAAAAATTTCACAATTCTCAAAAAATTGAAAATACATTTTGCCGGTCGGCAGAAATTCTTGCAGTTCGAGTCTTGCACGCATGAATCTCGATCAGATTATTCATTTTCGACCAAAAAATTTTTCAACCTTCACCCAAAAATTTCACAATTCTCAAAAATTGAAAATATATTTTGCAGGTCGGCAGAAAATCTTGCTGGTCGGGTATCTCAGATATGAATCTCGACCAAATTATTTATTTTCGACTGAAAAATTTTCCAACCCCCACCCAAAAAGTTCACAAATCTCAAAAACTTGAAAATATATTTTGCAGGTCGTCAGAAATTTTTCAAGTCAGGTCTCCCAGACAAGAATGTCGACCAGGTTGATAATTTTTTAGTACAAATTGATTTCGTTCGTTGGTGGATGTTGTACCTACAACCGTCATATTTCTTTTTTTAGCTTCTGCTCTCAGTTTCGCTTTTACTGGCTTGCTGAGCCAGTAGGTAGGTTCTCAATTATCGTAAAAATGTCTCGAAAGACTCATGTAGTGCGAAGATCACAGACAACATCGTCATCTGCTATTTTGAAACCTGTAGCTTTCAATTCAATGAGTGACTTAGCCTCACAGCCCTTTTTGGGATATTGGTCCTTCAAATTTTCATCAGTGAGGTCCCCCGCCTTGGTTTCTTTGTTCGTCAAATCTAGTAAGTACACCATTTTCAGCTAATATATCTACTATTCTGAATTTCCAATTAGGATAGTTGTTACTATTCAAAACTTCTATATCGCAACCTCTGATTGGCTCATATAGTCTTATCTGGGCCCATAACCTGATAATATTCGCAGGATTTCCAACACTCACAGCAAATATACAAAAATAAAATATGTTCACCTCCGTGATGATGACAATGATGATGTTAACTTTTAGGATTGGTGAATACTCGTCACCACTCAACAAATACACATTACCTATTTGAATACTTCAGGTAGTATAAACTGATTGAGAATGAATGGTACATCAACAAAATAGGGAGAGGTTCAAGGTGATTGTTTGGGGGAGGTCTTCTAACTGCGTTAGTCAACTACTTATGCCGACCATGATCGGGCTTAACTTCTTTTGACTAATGTCCAGTATTGGTCCATTAACGATGGAATTGGATATTATCTTACGCAAATCCTCATAGCTCAAGATTTATTAATGGGAATACTTGGGTACATTAAGTCTTCCTCTTCTCCGGTAGTCTTAATCATGATAAAGAAGCTCATTAATGATTCTGGATCGTTTTGTACCTATCCTACTGGCATTGGTGAACAGATAATTATGATAAACCTGATCCTTTTAGTTGACGAGACAGGCAAATTATTGATTTTATATGTATGTATTAATGTATTTCAAAATTGTTGATATTTATGATATTTTATGACAATTCGAATGTTCATTCACAGAGTTTATTATTTCTAATTTCTGCATTGCTATTTTTAAATGTATACATCCACATAGTCTATAGGTATAGTCTATAGGCCTGTTCCCTAATAACGAATATTGGAAAGATACTAGAGAAATTAACGAAGATTAGGTTAGATCCTTTCATCAGAAAGTATCACATTTTATCCAAATCACAATTTGGATTCCGAGAAGGGAAATGTACCCAAAACGCACTCACACAATTAACAGAACGTATCTACAAAACACTAGACGAAAGTAAGCCATCAGTCGGAGTTTTTATTGATTTGTCAAAGGCGTTCGATACCATTGATCACGGAATTTTGTTAAATATTGGTACTGTAATAACTGCCATTATAAATTATTAAATAACAAATTTCAGTCATGTGGGGACTATAATCTCACTGGGTACGATAATCATTCCCTGGCTAATACCAGAAAAAATGTAGATTAATGTAGATTAACGTTTCGGCGACTTTGGGAAACCTCAACCGCTGGGCCTCTTTGGAAAGGGTCGACAGGGGGTTATCAACATATATAGGTGAAAAGAGAACTATGATAATATCTCCATCTCTTCACTGTTCACGAATAACGCGAACTCGGAAAGGATAGTTCCTGAATTTACCGATCATAGTAGGTATCTGTATAACGTGGAAGATTATGCCAATAGGGCATGAGACTAGATGTAGGAAACTTCGAAAAAGGAGGGCACGAGAGTAGGGGGAAAGGTCTTAATGAGGAAAGGATCGCGGAAGGGTCTGAACTCCCGATATTGGATATCGTGAGGGAAGGACCTACCGTAGATATGGCTAAGCAAGATCATATCTGTATAAAGATATTTTTGTTGGTTACAAAATCTGCCTGAGCCGCTTAGATGATATTGTATGAGAATAGGATTAGATAGCGACTTGAATTACTTGATTTAATAGGAATTTGATTTGATAGAATTGACTAATTGAATGTCATATAATGTTTTGTTCTATCTTATGTTGAATAATGGTGAAGATTATATTTGGACTTTTGTTGATAATATGGAAAATGATGGTGAAGAAGGAGCGAATGGAGTGAGGCAATCGCCTTGCTTATGGGAGAAGACAAACAGGGAGCTGCTCGCAGATTGTGGAAGTAACTTTGCTCATGATGTCTGGCTTCATCACCCAGGTGAAGACCTCGACAGTATCTGAGTATGACAAATAGTTCGCGTTGAATTGACTATAGACTTTTAATGAACTGTAGTGTGAACCGCGAGCGGCAGCTAAATGGCAGTATGTGTGCCACGAGGGTATTTGCGTAGTGGTACACCCAGCCCAGGATGAAGCCAAAAAGGTCAAGGACCTTCAGGTATGATGAACCAGTAGCGTCGCTGACGCTGTATTAGGAAGCAGGAGTGACGTACACTCAAATTGGATTGATGATGATGTACATAGTAGTAACGCTACTATGAAGGTGCTAGTATAGTTGCACTAGTAATCGCGAACCACAGTAGGGCACATTACGATGGACTAAATTTTGTTGTCAATGCGCGAGAAAACATTTATCAAGAATTAGGTGCAAATTAACGTATGCACCATCTACTGAGGGTTGTGAAGCTTACGATCGTCAACCCTCTAATCAGGTAGTAGCAGCGTTCCAGAATAGCAGAGTTGCGAAAATTCCTGGGGCTACCCGGACTCGTGAAAACGCGAGTGTTCGCGAGTGCAGTGTAAGCGTTGAATTTAATTTATGATTGTTGAACCTTATCGGCATCATGAAGATTATGTTTCGTTTGGCTAGACTGAACAAACGTATCCTGTTGATAAGTTATAGTACTGGGAACGCGAAAATGCAAGCTACGAGTTTGCATTTCAGCTCCATGGACAGAAAGTTCGGCTATATCTGAATATGTTATTTAAATAAAACAAACACGGCAATAGCGAAAGGGTTAACAAGGATTGATAGACAGTTAAGTATTATATGAAAATCTGTAGATGTTACATTGTTGACAGAATAGGATATACCGTAGTTATTACACTAATGACAGCTAAGTGGGATTTCACGAGGATTTCTCGGTAAAGAAATCAAGTTCCACAATTCAGATCTTTTCTTAATTTTTGTACGTTATTACGTTGACAGCGGTGTGGATAAATAGATGATTTATTTTGTCTAGGAATCTGATCACATTGGTTAACCGAGAGGTGAAACTTGTTTTTGAAAATAATCAGAATTCTGTGTTGAATAGATAGTGGATGATATAGTTTAGTGAATTTCCGTTTTGTATTCTGTATATGCGTTCTTATTACTTTGGGAAGTGAAAAAAAAAATAATTCATAGCTAGGTCTCAGAGAAAAGAAAAGAATGTTTATTGTCCAGGCAATCTGAAGAAATTGGAACTTATAGTAGCCACAGGGAGTTTATTATCTAAAGTTAGTGTTAGAAAATAATAAGGTAAATTCAATTGTAGCGTTTGCCGACGGAAAATAGTAATGGCAAAGTGGGAGCTTGAGCGAACAAAATTAAATATTTTGAATAACCTGAGTGGGGTCTCGAAGGAAGAAATGATTTAATTGAGTTGCGTAGAGCATACAGGGCGAGTTAAATGAGTTTACTATACGTTTGTAAATAACAAATATATTTTAAGAATATTCCTTGGGAATATTCTTGGAATATCTTATAATATTCTTAGAATATGTAAGGTATATTCTATTAAGAATATTAAAGGAATAGAACCCGAGGAATATTCATAAAATATTCAGGATATTCTTAGTTTATTGTAGGAATATACAATGGGGAAACACCATAGAATATTCTTTAAATATATTTTATGAATATTTGGAATATTCCAAGAATGTGACGAGTAAACGCTATTAGGCATGTATATATTGCATTTTGATGCAAGATTTACACAAGTAATAAAACACATAATATTCATAAACAAATATATTTCAAAAAC
>NW_019294909.1:8207-21782 GCF_000500325.1 Leptinotarsa decemlineata
GCTTACTCAATCATCTAATTTCAACCCCGAAACAAAAACTTTGTTGTGTTGTGATTCAGCTCAAATAGTTTTCAAATACTAGAAATAATGCTTATTGATCTATAGTTATTCAGATCACTCTGGTCTCCTTTTTTGTATATTGGACACACTCTTGCGTATTTTAGTTTTTCTGGAAAAATCCCTTTTTTGCTGATAAGTTAATTAATACAGTTAACGGTTAGTTAGCCACAGGTGCTTTGGTAAAGTTAAAATTGAATTCGTTGGCTAATACAATTTCATCGACTGACAATCGCTCTGCAATGGCAAATCATTTTTATTTGTTTTCTTTTTTTGTAATGCGTTGATAATTCCACATGTCGTTTTTGTTTTATGTTTTGCCTTCATTAGAATACTATCATAAAATTGTTTAGATGCCGAATGTAGTTGTTTCTTATGTTCATTATTGAGATATTTACTGCTCTCTGCAAATCTGTGATCATGCCTAGCAAGCAGGTTATACAATGAAACATTATTTTTCAGATCTGATAGTTCTGGGCTCCAACAATATTTATAACTTTTGTTCTTTTTATTACCTCTGTGATAACACAGTTCTAGAGGAAAGCATTTTTCGAAGTAATAGAAAAGGCTCGTTAAAAATGTGTCATATAATAAATTAGGACAGTCATGAATGTAGACATTGGATCAATTTTCATGTTCTAGGGTTTTTTTAAAGGCGGTTATATTTTTTGGTGAAAAAAAAAACGTCTGTAGTGCTGGATATATTCATCAAAAAGTTTATCTACTTCTGCAACGAGTCAAAATCATGTACTATTTTCACACTCAATAACTGGCTGTGATATGACATCTGCATTTTACAGGAGGGGTAAAATAACAGTTTTCAAAATGTTTGAAAAACAAAATTCAGTTCAATGTGCTGAAGTTTTTAAAAAAAAGAAATTCAACTCGACAAGAAATTATCACCAACGGCATTCGCTTTCTTCTTTCTATGTACGGAGCTCCTAAATAACTACCTACTTAGATAAGTATAGATATGCATGTTCCGTTAAAATTACCAGAATAAAAAACAAATACAATTACCTTGTTTTCCTCCAACTGTAGTTGCTGCTCATCAACATCTTTTTTGGTTATATTAATAAGTTCAAGTGTGGCTTGGTTATCACCTAGACCCAAAAGACTGGGGTTGGAAGTTAGTTGGTTAACAATTCATTAGAACCAGTCCAATCTTTATTTCCACCTGCGCCGGAAAAACTGTTGAACACAATTTTGTGCAACTGCAAAAAGGGGTGCAGAGCTAAATGTGGTTGCAAAAAAACCGGACTGTTTTGTTCTCTGGCATCACCAACAGTGGAGGATCCGTTTGATTCCAACGAGGCGACATGCGATACATCGCTATCAACGCAGTTTACACGTACTGAGGATGGAGAAGAACAAAAAAAAACAAGAATACAAAAAAAGAACAGGATGAATAAGAACAAGAAGAAGAATTTGAAAGTTACGACTCGGACGATTGAATTTCACATTTTTTCTAACTTAAATTCCTTTCATCTTTTCAATCTCTGCTAATATCCGTTATTTTGCGAAAGTTTCGAATTAAAGAGGATCACAACTGACCCGTGAAATAGGCCTACTAGCGAAACTACGATGAAAACCGCGCTAAGTACACTACCTCATAGGTGGCGTGGAAACGTTTGCATATTATGACGACTACAATTCTTACAACTTTTTGTCTCATAGTATATATTCTTACAACTTTTTGAATCGTTATATCTCAGAAACGGTGGCTCGTAGAAAAGAAGTATGAATACACTTTTTGTAGATAATTTTATGATCTACAATTTTTGTCTGAAGTATTTTCATGATAAAACTAACCGTTTTGCTGAAAATCGCAAAAGAAATTATTTTTTGACTTTGACCTTGAATACATTTTTTTCCATACAGGGGAAAGATGAGGAACTTCCAAATTTCATTTTCAATCATATTCCAAACAATCTTACTGATTTTCAGCTTGGTCGAAATTTAGGTAGCTTCGAATGTCTAAATTGACCAGGCTTATGTTTCACATAATTTTCCTGAAAGCTGACTGATTCAACATAATTATTTTACCGAGATCTAAAAACTTTCCACTTGTCTATACACTGCTATTTCTAAAATCTTTTCCAGTCCGGGCATTGTATTAACAGGACAAAAATTTATCGCTTCTATTGTGCTCGTAATTTTTGGTGTGGGTGTTACTGTTGTTAATTTAAATTTCTCCGGGATTGAACCAGTTTGTAGGAGACATTATTGAAATTCACAATTGCATTGCTTATAATATTAAAAGTGCCCTTGATACATTTTATACTCGATATTTCATTATTGTTTCTATTTGATAGGCTAGATACAATGTTCTCTACTTCTTTGACACTCAAAGTTTTGAATTTCGACATCTGGATTTCACTTTTTATTTCTTTGTTTTCAATCCATGTTTGATTTTGTATACTTTCAACAATATGTTTTATAGTCTCCCCAAAAAATATATGGAAATATCTCGCCATCTCATCTTTCTTTCTCACTATTTTGATTTCATTATTCATTATTTTGTCGAAATTGGTTTTTTCCTCACAATTTATAAGTTGCTTCAAATTTTCCACATTTTTTCGCATCGTATCTATATTTATCAATTTGATTCTCATAGTATATATTTTTAATTTATTTACAACCTGATTTCCATAACACAGGGTGAAACTAAATAAAAGTAAAACATTTAAGGAGGTGATTCCTCATCGATCTTTCATATAAAGAAATTTCATTGGAGCATCCCTTGTTAAGATACAACCCCTTAAAGGAGGTACATAAAATTTGTATAACAATTTTTTTTGTCGAAACTAACCATCAAGAACAGTTTTCTCTTAACGTGTGGCTCGGAGTTATTGGGGATGATTTAATTGGGCTTCATTTTCTACCTCCTCGAATGAATGATGAGGCATACGTTCAATTTTTAAGAGAAGTGTATCCAGTACTGCTGGAGGAAGTTCCTTTGGGTGTCAGAAGGGATATGCTATTTATGCATTAGGGGGCTCCCGCCCATTTCAGTCAAGTAGTACGTCAGCATTTAACTGAAACATATGCAAATCAGTAGATAGGTCGAGGAGGACCACAGAATTGGCCCTCTCGATCCCCGGATCTCAATCCTCTCGATATCTCGATTTGGGGCCATTAACAGCATTTGGTTTATCGTACTCCTGTTCACGATGTAGAGGACTTAAGAAACCGCATCATCCATGCGTACAGGGTAAACAGAGAGACTCCAGGAATATTTGAGCGAATACGTGGCTCAATGCGCCGACGTCTAGACTAATGCGTGATGTCTGAAGGTAGACATATTGAACATTTACTATGATTTCTACATGTTGTGTGTTTTGTTATCAATACATTATTTTTTTTTGTTTATTACCCTTTAATCGTTCAATGCGAATGTTCCAGTTCGCATTCATGACGATGTATCTCTGTAATTGTTCGTAAAATTATTTTTAGTTGCGAACTGGTTTATTTTGGGCAAAAAACCCAGGAGACATTTTTTGTTTAGAATGAAACAGGCTATCGGAAATAGGTTTTTATATGGTAAACAAATAATAAGACAAAAAGTTACATTGGAAATAAATTTTAGGGGTTGTGTTTTCCACCCCTTACAACCATGGGGTAAACCAATTAAATTACTGGCTAAGTGTCTTTTTGATAGTACAAAACGCCAGGTTAATTTCAATATTGTAACTTTTTCAGTGCTTGTGAAAAAAATTGTTATACAAATTGTATGTACTCCCTTTAAGGGGCTGTATCTCAACAAGGGGTGCTTCAATGAAGTTTCTCCATATGAAAGATCCTATCTTTTTTTCGATGATGAATCACCTCCTTGAATGTTTTACACTTATTCAGTTACACCCTGTATTTGTTTGCAAAAAAAATACGGTAATTCAAAAATAATGTTGCGTTTTCGCATCATCGGCGTAAAATGCTAGCAATGGAATTTTGGTAGTGGGGGACTGGAATTTTGAATTGATGGTACCAGAAATACTATTTATACTCCCGAATGGAGGAAAAAACATCCAGAATACGAAAACATGCCAGCATCGCTTGACGAAGTTGTTAAGAAAAAAAAGTTATGGAAACGTTAGCTGATCTATCACCTTTGGATATATTTTTTATGTTTTTCGACGAGTAATTACTGAAAAAAATAAAAACATTCTCTGAAAAATATGCTAAAGATGATAACAGACATGATTTCTTCCTTATAATCACTGCCTTGAAGAGATTCATACGAATTTTAGTTTTTTCTAGTTATCACACTCTTCCACAATTAGAAATGTACTAGAGTAGAGATGAAGACAAAGTTGTAGCGCTTGTGAGAAATTGTATGAGTAGAAACAAATTTCGAAATATAAAAAGAAACCTACATTTGTGCGAAGAGGCTAGACAAAAATGTCAAATCTGCTAAGTAACGTCCATTATTTGATGCTATAAATGAAAGGAATTCACAATTCGGACTGTTTTCACATAACCTTTCAATCGACGAAGAAATTGTTCCATACTTCGGCAGACACTCTGCTGAAATGTGTATAAAAAAAACCAGTCCATTTCGGATTTGAACTATGGTGTCTGTGTATTTCATCAGTTCGGACTTCCATTGTCTAATATAATATAAATTGATTTGTCGGCCGGTTTTTTTATTTCATTTCTGACATATTTTTTTATTTCCAGTTGTCACCACTATAACAAAATATGAAGGTGGCAGATTGTCTGATTAAAATCAGACAGACAGACAGACAGACAGACAGTATACCGCCCCCTGCTCGGATTTTTCGTTTAGTTTTCACTATTTTCTATAGTTTCCGTCATTTCAAATATTCATGATGCCTTCAAAATACATTTTTCACTGTTTTGGGAAAGAGAATAGAAAATACGAAATATTGCTGAACTTTATTGCAAAAGTAACCGAGGTAACTATAGCAAGTAATTCGAGAGTTTATGGAAAGATGACTAGATATTCCTGAAAAGAAACACATTATTTTTGATATTTTATTTTTCATGTACTGGACATGCTTGTGAAAATTCAGATCATTAGCAACAATGAATCCAAGGTATTCAAATTCAACTTCAACTTGTAGTTGAGTATTTTCAATTTTTATTTTGATGTCATTTATGTTTATTTGATCATATTCATATCTATTCGCAATTATCATTGCCTTCGTTTTTAGAACATTCAATTTCAATTTGTTCATTTTCAAAAATGTGTCCAATATTTTCAATGTAATATTCATTTTTATAATGGCTACATTTAGATCGATAGTACTTCCAAAAATTAGTGTGTCATTAGCACAAATATTTATGAATTCACACTCTGTATTACTCAAGAGTATGCCATTCAAATTCAAAATAGATAAAAGTGGCCCCACACTGCTCAGTGGTACTGCAGATTGAATTGTTACTTCCTCAGAAATTGAATCAGCCACTTCGATCCGCTGCTCAAATAACTCCTAAATGACCCTAGAACTTTACCAGAGAATCCCAATATTTCCAAATTTTTTAACAAAATGCTTCTATCTATAGTTTCGAAAGCTCTTTTGAATTCAACAAAAACAGCTACAATATACTTTCCTGATCCATATTTTTTCCCATTCAGAAATAGTCAGTTGCACTGATGTAGTCCGATCAAATTAGACCAAAAAATTAGAGTTGAGCTACCTAAATTCCCACAAAGCTGAAAATCAGTAAGATTGTTTAAAATATGATTGAACATGAGATTTGAAAGTTTCACATCTTTCCCCATGATGGAAAAATTTTTATTCAAGGTCAAGTCAAAAAAATTAGTTGCTCGCGATTTTCAGCAAAACGGTGAGTTTCATCATAAAAATACTCCAGACAAAAATTATAGATCATAAAATTATCTACAAAACTTTTTTTTTATATAAGCCACCGTTTTTGAGATATAACGACTCAAAAAGTTGTAAAAGCTGTAATCGTCATAATAAGCATGAGTACGCCACGTATTTGTAATATATGTTAAAATATTTTTTTATCGGTCACTGTAACTTACACTTATAATATGAAATATGCATAGGTTATAACTATAACTATAACTTCGTCGAACGTTAGCAACATCTACATCAATTGATATTTTATTCAATGAAAATATGACAGTTTCAACCAGTCAACAAGAATTTCTCACAAATCTCGGTCCATTTCAATGTTGAGAGAAACATTTACTGCTGAAAATATATTGGTAAAACAAGCTCATGATGATGCTGATGTAATGATAATTGAAATAGCAATAGAGCAANAAATGTTTTCATATATGATCGTTTTATATTATCCCCAACTTTTTAAACCTGTAAATTATATGAGTACCATATCAGTAGGTGTTTTGAATTTTGCAATATTATTCCAGTATAATTCAATTAATATTCATTAAAAATGTGTGAAGAAAATTGGCCAGGTCACTTCAAACGAAGTGAACCGTCTGAGTATGACCCCAGCTAGTCATGAACTCTATCTGTTGATTCACACATACTCCGGGATGGGAGTCAGAATAATGATGATATTCCAGGAAGGTGCATTACATATCCAAAGTTCAGGTGACTTCAGACAGTTCGCTCCATCTGAAGTGACCTGCCCGGTACTGACGAGGAGCTAGTACTCCAAAACCAGTCTATCGGTTGGTCGTACTGACAAAATTAATTTCTGCTTTTCATATGCAAGAAGTAACGTGAAAAAATCTTCCAAATGGAAGACCTTGCACACAGATGCCTGACTTCAACTTTCTGCGCGGCATTAGCTGGGTTAGTTGTTGTCTTTCCGTCGGGTATCTGCCACACGTACCTACAAAGTCGTAGGTTCACATGAGAGGCAAGGGATAAGATGTTTTTCACCTGAACTTTGGGCATATATGTATGCGACAATTAAGTGACAAGTTCAATTAGGACACTTCTGACGTTTTCACCGGGTTTTCATCAATATTTATTTATTCTCAAACAGACAAAAAACCTAATTACATGAAAATAATTATTCTTAAAAAAATGTCAATACAGTCTAAATCATAAATAGAATTCTAATATTCATACGCGAATACAGTTACATTGTATCTACGAGTAGTTACTACTAAGTTTTATAATTTGTTTCTCCGAAACGTTTCCGCAACTATTATAAAATACGAAATTACTAGTTGGGTACTCGTCCAACACTATGTAGCAACGCGATTTAAATTCAGGGCGAGACGTTCGCAATCATTACACAATGTTATATTGTGATAGAGTTTCAAGTCATCTGCGTATAAAAGGAAGTTGACATCAATCTCAGCTCCGATATCATTAATGAACATATTGAAAAGTAGGGGTCCTAGATTTGATCCTTGTAGTGGCTATATATTCGATATACTTGAGGCCATTGAACTGGACGTACTGCTTGCGGTTGTAAAAATACGATTTAAAGAGGGTAATCAATTCATTGGATAACCCAAAAGTCGAAAGCTTGTTGAGCAGAATACTATGGTCAAGTCTGTCAAACGCTTTAGAAAAATCAGTGTAGATGACATCAATCTGAGACTGACAATCAATACCCTCTGCAATACCTCTGCATTATTACCTACAGGAGTGCTATATAAGGGATAATATAATGAACCATTGTTAGTTCAGTGTATGAGTTTTGAAAATGTCCTTATAGAACGAAACTGTAGTAACTAACGTTAGTTATAAATAAAAGTGGTAAAAACATAGAAAGTTTCAATTCTCTTTTCTTCAAAATGAAAATTACCTTTTCATTACTGTTTCCCTTGACTACTATATTTTCGGAGGCTGAAATTTTGTTTGTAGGAATCACACGTTAAAAGGTAAGACCTCGTTAATCCTTAGCTCGCACAAGTCTCGACTTCTGAGGGTTGTCGTTCGTAGGGGTGCGATAGCTGGTTAACGGAAAAACATATTTTGAACATATTTTTTGAACATATTTCACGTTGAAGATGTGCAATAAGAAACGTTTTTTGAATATTTGGTATAAAGGTTCGTTTTATCTTGTAGATGTGTAATGAGAAAAGAATTTTAAATACTGGGGAGATATCCGCTGGAGGAAAATGCGCGTTCATAAAATAAAGTTATTTTTTCATCACTGTTCCTGCAGGTCATCGAATTTCCGGTGGGTGAATTCATATTTAGTATCAGCATTGCACTCATGCGGAACCAGGGCGGTTCATTAGTTATTATTATATTTCGAGTAAGTGTCCACAAACGTTGCTGAATTATTATGAATATAGACTCATTTGCCTGATTGAATTAGTGGCTGAATATTAATTGTCCCAGATGATTATCAAATAATATCATTACAGGAAAGACCGTACGTAATGGTGAGAGATGAAACATAATATAATTTGTGAATCTATATAGAAAAAATAAATAAAAACAGTACTGTCAGTTAGCCAAGAAATGTATTTTGATTTGTATAATCTGGCAGTAGAATATATCTAGGACATGACTAACATAATTGAAGATATCGCACATTGTATAAGTTGAAGATGTTTTCATTATATTCCTACGCGGAGTGTTGAGATAAAATGTGACACTATTTCTAGATGACCGTCTAGAAATCCAAAAATTCAACATATGTAACAGTTGAGAGCAGGTGATGATATTGTTTATGACCTTGAATAAAAAAAGAAATGAATAATATTCACGCCTTACCTCGAAACTACAAAAATTGTGAGTTACAAGCAATTCATAATAGGCTATTCCTACAGTAGGATATGTGCCTTCAAGTTTGAAAGACGTATATTTTAGGAAGCGTTTCTGTAGGGCTCCTAGTTGATTTATGTGAACCTGATAGTAGGGACTCCATACGACAGATGCATATTCCAGCCTAGATCGAGCAAAAATGAAATAAAGCAATTTCAATGTTGAAGCTTTTTCGAAGTCTTTCGTATTTCTAACTAAGAATCCATACATGCGATGAGCTGCTGTTAAAGTAGTGTCAATATGTTTATTGAAAGAGAGGGATGAATCAAAAATAACACCTAGATCAGAACAAGTTCGTTTTCGATGAGTAAGACATTACATTACATTTGGATATGTTTAGAGATATATTATTCTTCCGACACCATGTAGCAACGCGATTTAAATTCAGGGCGAGACGTAAACAATCATCAGAACATGTTATATTGTGATAGAGTTTCAAGTCATCTCCGTATAAAAGGAAATTGACATCAATCTCAGCTCCGATATCATTAATGAACATATTGAACAGTAGGGGTCCTAAATTTGATCCTTGTGGTACACCAGATGTGACTATATATTCGATAGACTTGAAGCCATTGAGTTGGACGTACTGCTTACGGTTGTAAAAATACGATTTGAAGGAGGTAATTAATTCATTGGATGACCCAAAAGTCGAAATCTTGGTGAGCAGGATACTATGGTCAAGTATGTCGAACGCTTCAGAAAAATCAGTGTAGATGACATCACTCTGAGACTGACAATCAATACCCTCTGCAATACAATGAGTGATTGTTACAAGATTGGTGGTGGTTGAACGTCCTTTCATGAAACCGTGTTGATTGTGGCTAATAATGTTGCTAACATGACAGTAGATTGTCTTCTCAAGAAAATTACCAAACACTTTACAAAAGTGGCATATGATAGAAATTGGACATACTTTCGACATTTTCCATATTGATTAGAGTTATTAGCGGTTCAACCAGAGCTGAGGCACAATCTTTAATGATGAATGCTGGAACATGATCAGGTCCCGCGGTAAATTTAGGCTTTCTTGTTTTTAAGGTATGATAAACATCTTCAATACTAAAGTTTTCGATTACTAAGCTGGAAATATCACAACTGTTGTTCGCATGGTCACTCAATGTTGACACTTTATAAGAACCACTGAAGAAATCTGCAAAACCATCAAGAATATCTGAGGGGTTATCGAGTAGCTTGCCTTCATGTCACATTTTATCTCCGATATGGTGCAAATAGTCTATGCTTTGAGGGAAAGTGACGGAAACTGCCTACTTTCACCTAGGATTTACAAAGAGAAGTTCCCTGAAAGAAGATAACTAGGTGAAGGGCATTTCAGGCTCTAAAAACAAGATCTGAAAGAACTGGTAAAGTCAATCATGAGAAGTTCGAACTTGTCTGCCCTGTAACAAATGGAGAGAATACATTTAAAATTGCTCTTCACCTTGTTGAAAATCCCCATGTGAGTACCCGAGATCTAAGTAGGAAATTAGGATTTTTTCAAATCAGCGTGTCTCGAATGATATGAGCAAGCAAATTTCCAAAATATGAAAGTGGAAGGCTCTCTAATAAAAATATTGCTGGATCTGTACCGCCCACGACGGCCGATTTTTTGATTTCACCTCTGACATATTTCTTCATTTCCATTTCTTAATACTATACCAAAATATGAAGGTGGCAGAGTCTCTAATAAAAATATTGCTGGATCTGTACAGCCAGAAATATTGCTGAACTTTATTGCCAAAGTAACCGAGGTGCAAATTTCATCCTTACCACGTGCAATTTTTGTGATAGTTGAGAGGAAGACATTTTGAAAAACGTGTTCAATTTTGCCGATGGGGCTTAGAAAAGATCAATCAGGAAAATTATTTTTTCGATTTCGTGTTATTTTCTCATGAAGCGTCTTTTCATAAAGATGTAACTGTGAATCGGCATAACATGCATTATTATGCCATGGAAAACCCCCATTTTGTTCGTTGCCTGAACCATCAAAAACGTTGGTCACTGAATGTTTGGGGTGGAATTCTCGTAAAAAGAGTTATCGGTTAGTATTTTTGGATGGGCATCTCACTGGGAGAAATATAAAGGATTCCTTTGGCATGAGTTTTCGAATTTATTGGACGAGGTTCCATATGGAACAAGACTTACAATGTAGCAACAACAAAACGGTACACCAGTACATTTTAAAACCGAGGTACGGGAATACCTCAAGGATCAATACAATCAAAAATGGATAGGTGGGGGTGGGCCTGTGGCGTGGCCACCCAGATCAACTGACCTGACCATAATTGATTTTTTATCTATAGAAGACATGAAACGAAGGATCACTAGAGCTTTCAGGGAAAACCCAGAGGATATGGTGGAACGTGTAGAAAATTCGTTTGAAAAAAGACTGGCATTATGTGTTACAGAAAATTGTCGACATTTTGAACGTCTTCCGGACTCCCCTAATCAATAAAAAATTTAGGTGTTATTGTTCATATTGAAAAATTTTTGGATAAGTGAACGTAAATAAAAGATTTTTTGTGGTTACAACAAATAATGAAACTGGGTATAATTTGTAAAATATCTGTTATTCTTATAATATACCTCCGATGAAAAAATGTTGTGAAATGTTGAAACATTTCATACAAATGAAAAAATACAGGGTGGTCCATTTGAATAAGTTGAATTATGTCTGTTTGAAAATTAATGAAACTTGACCTGTTTTACCAAGCACCCTATATATTGTTTTCCAAAGTTGAGATTCCCAAAATTATGTTGACTTAAAAAAATGCACTCAATTGCTATAGACATGCATGTGGTGGAATAAAAAAATATTTTCTGCAAAATAAGCAATGCCGCAATGAAAATTCGAATACAAAGAGTTCTTAGAGAACTTGAAAAATATGGAATCGAATGAGGTATTCATGTACTGGGTGTTCCATCAAAAAATATAACTTTGTTTGGCCACGCTTGGCTGAATCACCCAGTATGCGAGAAAATAATTTTGAAGGATAGTATTTATCGATGTGACTGCGAAAAAAATTGAGCAATTCAAAAAATTGTTTTCCACGTTAGTAATGGACCGAGGAAAGCTTGTTGACTCACCCTGTACAACAGTGAGTTGCAGGTGAATACACTGATCATTTCCAATTAGCCAGTAGATAGAAATTATACGAGCTACCTTGATATTACCAAGGTGATGAAAAACAAAAAAATTGAGCTGATGAACAACACAAAAATTATAGCAAAATTTCATTTCAGAATGTAACGGACTTTGTCAGTACTTGATGGAAATTAATGATTTCTATAGGGAACCCTCAACTATGAGATTTTCAACTACAAAGTTAACAAAACCGCATTAACAGCTTCTTCAACAGTGTTCAACACATTCCATATTGAATGCTTAGTGAACTAAGTAGTGAAAAATTCACCATCAAATATGATAACATAGACTTCCATCAAGTATCAGCCAATTCATCACATATAAAAACCATTCTAGACAAAACACTTCAACCTGCATGTTTCATCTTCCCAGTTTCATGATGTTATTCTGAAATATCAAGTTTCGTCAATGGTTGACGTCACGATTTTTTATCGAAAAATTGGTCATGTCATAACCCATTTTGAAGAATCATTCAATGGAACTGACCAATACTTAATAAAATTTCTCATCAAAACATACCAATACAGTTTACTTTAAGAGAGCCACATTTTGCGAGCCACATTTTGCGGTCAGATCGACCACACAATTGCAGTCGCGTTCCAGCGAACGCAAGCCGTCCATTAGTCTAGTTCACATTTACTTTTTTTTGTAACATTTTTCAGCCCTGTCCAAATTTACGACCAAGGTGTCATTCGATTCGTATTTTTGCCTAGAAAGTTTAAGGAAAGATCCGAAAACGCGTCGATAAAAATTACAAAAGTTATGAAGAATTAAGTGAAAAAAATGGGGCTTTAGTTTTTTCTTAATATCTCGGAAAATTTTCAAAATTTTAAGAAGTTGCAACGCCGCAATACTGAAAATATTTTAGATCGATAGAACAGGTAAGGAAATGTTAGAGGTGGAATTTTCAGAAAAATTATGCTTTGCGTTTTCCAGAAACATCTAACCTACCATCGACCGTGAGTCACGGTGTATTGAGTATATTCAGATGAAACATCGTAGTTCTTCTATTGATTTTGTTGATTCGAAAAAAGAAAGGCATAGATGAAAGTTATACACTCCACTTAAAATTACTCGATGTCATTGAAGTGGAGCGTTTGACATTATTTCTATAAAAATATTGAAATAACTCATAATCTGGCAATGAGACTCACAGAAACCGAACGAATCGAAATTTTGATTATGATTGGCTGTGGAAATAAGGTAAGTAAAGAAAAGTGAAGGATCAGAAATTCGTGATTTATTTGATACTAAATAATCCAACCGAAAATTGAGAGAAATGAGCCATGTTGAAAATCAATGTGAATTTGTCAACATGTGTCACCCTGTATACTATTGTTGACGTGTTTCTTTATTTTTCCTGAAAATCATTGTACCAACAGTTATTCAGGGTGGATTAAATAGAATGCACTTTATGAGGTTGTCTTATGTCAGTGGTCTCCAAACTACCGCCCGCGGGCCAAATCCGGCCCGCCAGTGTCATCAATCCGGCCTGCCACAGCCAATGATTTACTGTCATCAATCTGGCCCGCGACAGCCAATGATTACCTTATTGATGTTACTATTGCTGTGATAAGTTGAAGAAGAAAACACAGAATTATAATTACTCGGTTTTATTTACTTGCAAGGTAAAACTTAACGACAGAAATGATGACAAAGAAAACTTAACTTAAGTAT
>NW_019294909.1:22074-32688 GCF_000500325.1 Leptinotarsa decemlineata
AAATTAAACATAGCGCCTTATTACTGGACACAATCACAAAATACTGAAAGTTCCATTTTTCTTGGAACGTTCTGCATTCACTGTCGATTTTTCGCTTCTTTTCCATACTAACAAATCACACATAAAAATAATAAGTCAAATCAAAATACTTTTATTGACGGGTTTTACTTTATTTCATAATAGACAGTTTCGCTTCCTTCGCCGTTCCTACGCAGACTAACTCGCAGTTGCCCCGCTAGCCTTTTTATATGCAATTATTACTGCCATCTCGAGGTGATCGGAATACACTAGCTAGAACCAGAACTTTCTCGAACCAAAGCGGACATTGTCTATAGATTTATTTAGACAATGACGCGGTAATTTCAAATATTTAATTACGCCTAATGCCACCTAGCGGGTAGCTGAAAAAGATAGTACATAGTACCACTACACGCCACTAGATGTCGTTAAATGTCACAATACACAATAATTGAAATGCAAAAAAAGCGTAAGATTGCTTAGGTCACGCATTTTGCGACTATCCTAGTCTAGAAATATAGTTAAGGGCAGAAATTAGCCCTTGGAACAAACTGAAAAAATCGTTATGTCCCGAAGGCTTCAAAGTTTAGAGACCCCTGTCTTATGTAATAGTTTACAAAACAAGGTAGTTAGTATCAGCCTTTATAATATGACACGGTCCGTACGAAAAGTTTTTGTTGAATGGTGGTACTTGGAAAACCAAAAGTTCGGGCGTAGTTTCGAACTTCTACTCAAATTATTTATTAACGAATTAATTCCATTTGGCTGAAGCGCACTGTATATAAAAATAAATTGAAATATTGCCATCTGAATCTTCTTCCGCAATTTGTATTGAATAATATCACTGATTGAATCAATTTGTTTTGTTGAAATAGTGAATATGAAATAATGTCATCGATTATTATGATTTCAGAGGGCTGATTTAGCTGTTGCATCCATGACGATAAATTACGCCCGAGAGAGTGTTATTGATTTCACCAAACCATTTATGAATCTCGGAATTGGAATTCTCTTCAAGGTAAGAATATGCTATACAGGGTGAGTCAACAAGATTTCCTCGGCACATTGCTATCAGAGAAAACAATTTATTGAATTGCTCATTTTTTTTGCAGTCATATCGACAAATTCTATCTTTCAAAATGGTTTTCTCGCATAATGGGTGATTCGTCCGATTCGATTCCAAATATTTTTAGCCCTCTGAGGAATTTTTGTATTCGAATTTCTATTGTCAAGTTATTCCGGAAAAAACCTATTTTGCAGACAATATTTTTTTAATTTACTACCCTACAGCAATCAAGTGGATTTTTTAGGAATAGTTGGTCAACATCACTATGATAATTTCTGGATTCACAACTTTCGGAAACATAATATAGAGTGCTCGGTGAAATCAGTCAAGTTTCATTCATTTTCAAACAGACATAATTCAACTTTTTCAAATGGAACACCATGTATTTATTCATTCGTATCAAATGCTTCAACATTTCACTACATATTTTGTCAGAGGTATGCTATACAAAAAACTGATATTTTAAAACCCTACCAAGTTTTAGTAAAAAGTTTCGTTTCTGACATGGTGGTGGGCGGACGTGCCGATAGCGACCGCTCACAAAGAAGGTACGCGGACGCCCTTGTTGAGGTGGAACTCATGTTGTGTACGTCCGCCGTTTTCTAACGTGCATGCAAAAGTTGAAAGAGTGATTATAAACATTGTTTTAGTATATTTGAATAAATAGTGCTCCCATTCACGCCGGTTGGAGGCCGGGGTGGACCGGATGTCCACATGGGAGTAGGATTGCAATTAATGATATTTTATGAAAGAGACGTAAAATTTATATGTATGTATATGTCCGCCGTAGATAGACGTGCATTTCAAAAATAATAAATTGGAATGATGAAAATGGGGTGCAGTATTGCGTAAAGCAAGACTTCTGCACTCCCTGGACAAAGTTTTTATTATATTTTTTAATATAATAAAAAGAGTACTGGTCATAATAGCGAAATTTGATGGTGGAAAGAGAGCAAACTTCAAAGTTGATCTACTCAAACTGAAGAGAGAAGAAATTCGTAAAGTGGGCGAATGGTCACCTAATGGAGGCATAAATATCACCGACAAAAATGCTTTCTATGAAAATCACGCTCCGAATATCAGTCTGGTTGTTATGACTAGAGAGGTGAGAATATTCTTAAGTATATTGTTACGTTGTTATCATCCAATAGAATGTTCAACCTGAAAGTAATCGTCACATGATTTCAATTTCAACTTGTGATACTGTATGTTTGAAGGTGATTGATAATGTTTCATGATGAATTTCATTAGTTCGGACTTCATTTTATATAATATCAGACAATGGAAGACCAAACTGATGAAATTCATCATGAAACATTCAATCACTCTCAAATGAGGTCGATTATCCAATTGAGTGAAACCAAGCCAATGTTACTGCTGTCAACAATGTGCTAGGGAACATCACCACAAATGACAGCATTTTCTCACCTGCATCTTTCACTGAAGCACACGCATTCAAATATTCCTTAGGGAGTCCATTTATCACCATTAAGGGGCGTTCACACTATGCCGATCGACACTGGCGACAGTTGCCTCGTCCACACATAATACTGCTGTGTGGACGTATTTCATTAGTCGACTGTGAGTAGTTGAGTGAGAAGAGAGTGAGTGAAAATTATTCTAAATGAATTATATTTAGTGAAATGAGCAAAACAAAAACAAAATGAGTGATGAAGATGCTCTTTTGCTGCTGCTACTGCCATATTCAGGTCCGTGCTTGTTCCAAGGGGTTTTGGATTCGACCTAGTCTTGTTAATGGTGGAAAAATGTATAGTTCAACTGAATTTATAAGGGATTCATTGTTGGATGAACAATTATTTTCATTCGACTGTTGGAGAAATCTATTTCATTCGGATTACATTCGACTCGACATTTGTCGATCAACTTAGTCGATCGGCACGTCCACACTACGTTGACTGTGTCGATCGACCGCTGTCGATGAAAAAAAGAGAATTGGAACTTTCTATGTTCAAGGAATCAAAGAAACGGAGAATCACCAACATGGCCCTCTTGCCCTAAACTATATGGCTTGATAAAAACACATAAAGAGGATGACCCCATAAGACCGGTAGTTTCGTATATAAATAGTCCGGTAAGAGAACTAGGAATACGTCTCAACAAGTTGTTTGAAAATATTACCAGTTCCATCCCACCTCACAGCATTAAAAGTACTCCACATGACAGATGCATAATCCAGCCTAGATCGAACGAATGTGAAATAAAGCAATTTCAATGTTGAAGCTTTCTCGACTAAGAATCCATACATGCCTTGAGCAGCTGTTAGAGTATTGTCAATATGTTCATTGACAGAGAGGGATGAATCAAAAGTAACACCTAGATCAGATCAAGTTCGTTTTCAATGAGTAAGACATAACATTACATTTGGATATGTTTAGAGATATTTTATTCTTCCGACACCATGTAGTAACGCAATTCAAATTCAGGGCGAGACGTAAACAATCATCAGAACATGTTATATTGTGATAGAGTTCCAAGTCATCTGCGTATAAAAGGAAATTGACATCAATCTCAGCTCCGATATCATTAATGAACATATTGAACAGTAGGGGTCCTAAATTTGATCCTTGTGGTACACCAGATGTGGCTATATATTCGATATACTTGAGGCCATTGAGTTGGACGTACTGCCTGCGGTTGTAAAAATACGATTTGAACAGGGTAATCAATTCATTGGATAACTCAAAAGTCGAAAGCTTGTTGAGCAGAATACTATGGTCAAGTCTGTCAAACGCTTCAGAAAAATCAGTGTAGATGACATCAATCTGAGACTGACAATCAATACCCTCTGCAATACCTCTGCATTATTACCTACAGAAGTGCTATATAAGGGCTAATATAATGAACCATTGTTAGTTCAGTGTATAAGTTTGAAAATGTCCTCATAGAACGAAACTGTAGTAACTAACGTTAGTTACAAATAAAAGTGGTAAAAACATAGAAAGTTTCGATTATCTTTTCTTCAATAGGAAAATTACCTTTTCATCACTGTTTCCTTTGACTGCTATATTTTCGGAGGCTGAAATTTTGTTTGTAGGTTCATTTCATGTTGAAGATGTGCAATTTTTTTGAATATTTGGTATAGAGGTTCGTTTTATCTTGTAGATGTGTAATGAGAAAGAAATTTTAAATACTGGAGAGATATCCGCTGTAGGAAAATGCGCGTTCATAAAATAAAGTTATCTTTTCATCACTGTTCCTGCAGGCCATCGAATTTCCGGTGGGTGAATTTATATTTAGTATCAGCATTGCACTCATGCGGAACCAGGGCGGTTCATTGGTTATTATTATATTTCGAGTACGTGTCCACAAACGTTGCTGAATTATTATGAATATAGACTCACTTGCCTGATTGAATTAGTGGCTGAATATTAATTGTCCCAGATGATTATCAAATAATATCATTACAGGAAAGACCGTACGTAATGGTGAGAGATGACAAGAATTTAACCGGAAACGCTAGATATGAGGGTTTCTGTATAGATCTATTGAAATGGATAGCAGGCCAAGTCGGCTTCCAATATACCATACGCCTTGTCCCAGATCACATGTACGGAGTATACGATCCAGACACAAAAGAATGGAACGGCATAGTCAGAGAATTAATGGAAAAGGTAGGTGACATATCATATAAAGGAAATTAATTCTACCTGTTCTCTCGCATTCCTATCGTTTTAATTTATTTTTCACTTTCCTCAACGGTGAAGGTATTTCCATCTGAACACTCATAAAAGATTCCCTGTCACATATGAATAGGATGACGTGAGCTTTTAAACGTGTATATTGTTATGAGAACCAGAAATATTTGTACGAAGACTCAAATGAAATCATGAAATGAATATGAAAAGTTTATTCGAGAGATGTATCTATTAAAACACATGATCTGTCAAAGGCATTTGACACTGTGTCACCAGCTTTTCTATATATAAAGTAAGTTAGGCTTGGGTTTCCACATAATGTATCATCTTGGTTAAAATCCTATATAAATAGTCGTCGTATGACTGTCAAATATAATGATATCTTGTCCAAGTAATATGACGTAACATTAGGAGTTCCTCAGAGATCAGTATTGGGACCTTTACTATTTATAATATTTGTTAATGATCTCTCGCAATATATTGATATTGATAATTGATGTATAACTATGTTTGCAGATGATACCACAATGACAATTACTGAAGCCACACTAGAAGATATACTAACAAGGGTCAAATATGTTATTGATAGATTTACTTCATGGTGCCAACGTAATCATTTAAGATTGAATACCTCTAAATCTGTCTCACTGAAATTTCATAACAGAAAAAATAACATCCCAAGGGAAATTGACCTTACTGATGGAATAATGATGTCACGTGTCACGTAAAATTTCTAGTAACAATATTATATGAATCTCTAAATGGGGATCTGCATATTGATAGTGTCTGCAAGAAACTAAATTCAGCTTTTTTTGAAATAAAACAAATGAAATTGTGTGTAGATTCACAAAGCCTTCTAAGCATACTTATACTTCACAATGGCATATCCACATGTTTCTCTAAATATTATGTTATGGGGATGTGGTAGAGATTTTAATAAAATATCTGTTGCCCAAAAACGTATTATAAGAATAATTTTTGATATGAACTATCGTGATAGCTGCAAACCTATACTCATAAGGGAAAACTTGTTATCAGTTCCATGCGTATACAGCGTGACTCACGGTCGATGGTAGGTTAGACGTTTCTGGAAAACGCAAAGCATGATTTTTCTGAAAATTTCAAAATTCACAGCCAAAAAATTTGCAACAACTGCAGTGTTGTGAGGCGAAGCCCCGTCTTGTTGAAAATATAGTGTTTTGAGCTCCCTCAGTGGCAATTCATTAACCCTTCCGATCCAGTTTGGCTTGAATTTGTGTTTTTTGTTTTTTTCAAAATCCTCCTGACGTTAGTTCTTGATTGGCCTGTTGATATTTTCAAATTTCGCGTTGACGTTTTGGAATTATCTTCAACAGCTCCTGAAACGACTATTTCTTTCATCTACTTCTCCCTATTTGATTTATATAATTTTGGCCTTCTCTTATCAATTTTCCATCAATTAGGTTGTGTCGCGATCTTGCAAAAATGTCTTCTCTCTGAATACGTCTCGTGATACAAATTGCTTGCTGATTCTGCATTTTCCCAGGTTTGTATACAACAGACTATCATTCCCCATTGAACGAAAACCACTAATTGACAAGCATCTTCACGGCTTCAATCAAAATTTGACAGCGACCAGTAAAAATTTGCATTATGTTTTATCGCTGCATCCTACAAAACCTACTTGATCATTGTGTGTTTACATGAAAAAAACCTAAGAGCTACGTATTTCAAAGATGACTCTAGCAGAATATTGAGTACGCTACAATTTTGGAAAGGTAATTTCAAACTTTTTTGAAATATGCAAGAAAATACAGGGTGTCTCGTTGAAAAAATAGGTTTCCATCAATAAATATCGATATCCCATTTGGAAAAAATAAGTTTTTCACACTACGTAAACAATACTTTCGGAAATGTTTTCATAGAAACAAGAAATTCCCGATAGGAAAGAAGTTACAGCATATTTTCGAAAAAGCACATTTTCAAAAAATATGCTCTGACTCATAAACTATAATAGATATCGATATCCAGTATCGATTAATTGTTATATTTGAATTCATTGTTTCAGAGTGGACTCCGAGGTCTTACCGGCAATTTAGAATTTGATGGTGGAAAGAGAGCAAACTTCAAAGTTGATCTACTCAAACTGAAGAGAGAAGAAATTCGTAAAGTGGGCGAATGGTCACCTAATGGAGGCATAAATATCACCGACAAAAATGCTTTCTATGAAAATCACGCTCCGAATATCAGTCTGGTTGTTATGACTAGAGAGGTGAGAATATTATTTGGTATATTGTTACGTTCTTATCATCAAATAGAATGTTCAACCTGAAAGTAATCGTCACATGATTTCAATTTCAACTTGTGATACTGTATGTTTGAAGGTGATTGATAATGTTTCATGATGAATTTCATTAGTTCGGACTTCATTTTATATAATATCAGACAATGGAAGACCAAACTGATGAAATTCATCATGAAACATTCAATCACTCTCAAATGAGGTCGATTATCCAATTGAGTGAAACCAAGCCAATGTTACTGCTGTCAACAATGTGCTAGGGAACATCACCACAAATGACAGTATTTTCTCACCTGCATCTTTCACTGAAGCACACGCATTCAAATATTCCTTAGGGAGTCCATTTATCACCATTAAGGGGCGTTCACACTATGCCGATCGACACTGGCGACAGTTGCCTCGTCCACACATAATACTGTTGTGTGGACGTATTTCATTAGTAGACTGTGAGTAGTTGAGTGAGAAGAAAGTGAGTGAAACTTATTCTGAATGAATTATATTTAGTGAAATAAGCAAAACAAAAACAAAATGAGTGATGAAGATGCTCTTTTGCTGCTGCTACTGCCATATTCAAGCCCGCGCTTGTAAACCAACATGTACATCGTTCCAAGAGGTTTTGGATTCGACCTAGTCTTGTTAATGGAAGAAAAATGTACAGTACCACTGAATTTATGAGTGATTTATTGTTGAATGAACAATTATTTTCATTCGACTGTTGGAAAAATCTATTCCATTCGGATTACATTCGACTCGACATTTGTCGATCAACTTAGTCGATCGACACGTCCACACTACGTCGACTGTGTCCCCTAGTTTACAATAATGCAAAAAAGGTAAGGTAAGGAAATGCAGAGAGGTAAGGAAAGGTATCCATTTTTTGACGTTCACGAAAAAGTAAAGTATGAAGAATTGCCATAGTGATTGTAGGGTTTAGTAATTTTTGGGTTTTGACATTTTATTTCCATTTCATATGAAATAAATAATAACTTTCATTTCTACAAAATTATGGAAGACGCATATTTTATATCATTAATAGAACAATACCCAATAATTTATGATAAAAAAGATAAAAATTTTTAAAACAAATTAATGAAGGAGAAGGCATGGCAGATGATTGCCAAAATAGAGGAGCAATGTCAAAGGCAATATAAACTTTTGAGAGACAGATATACCAAAGGAAAAAAAAGATGTGGCTCAGTGAGAAAAGTCTGGTACCGAAGCAACTGATAGGAGAGAATGGCCTTTATTCAGGGCAACGTTATTTTTGGATGACCACATACAACCCAGAAGAATGTATATGTATATTGAATACTGATCAGAATTGTAATTTTGAAGTTTATTTTTCTTGTAAAACCGAAAGTAAAGTAGCCAATACAGGCAGTAGTTCGTATATAGGATGCATTCAGTAGCAGAAGTGTAATTAAAAACAACGAAACCACTCGGGGTCCACTCCCCATTATTGTTGATTCTCATACTAGTGGAGCACAGAAAAATGAAGGCTCTCGGTTAAAAGTTGAAGTGACAGAAAATTTCGAAGGGTTAAAACCACACAAATGTTTCAAAAAAAATTCAAATATTAAAAAAAATAGGAAGAAGATATTGTAAATTCAATTACTAACCTGCCAAATAAACAAACAGATTCAGACCTAGCCTTTGGGTATTATGTAGGCTGAGCTTTGAAAGACGTTAACAAATAGAAAAATAAAGGCGAAACTGAAAACAAAAATTACACAACTCACTGTTGGTTTTCAACAAATAATTTTTGTTACAAATTTTCTATGATACGTAATTTTTGGTTTCTTATGCTGTTTTATCTTTTTCCTGATATGGAATATTTCAAGTTTTGGTGAAAATTTCACAATGTGACGTTTAAATTTATCTGGTGACATTACCTTTACACCATTCGGATATATCCGTCAAAGTTCGTAGTATAGCGCTTTCTGATTAGTCGTCATTACCTTATCTTACTTTTTATCTAGAACGCGTGTGTTTTCTCAATGCTTCAACATTCTTATCTTACCTTACCTCGTTACCTTGCGTTTTTATAAACTAGGGGTGTCGATCGACCGCTGTCGATGAAAAAAATAGAATTGAACTTTCTATGTTCAAGGAATCAGAGAAACGGAGAATTACCAACATGGTCCCCTTGCCCTGAACTATATGGCCTGACAAAAACACATAAAGAGGATAACCCCATAAAACCGGTAGTTTCGTATATAAATAGTCCGGTAAGAGAACTAGGAATACGTCTTAACAAGTTGTTTGAAAATATTGCCAGTTTCGTCCCACCTCACAGCATTGAAAATTATCTGACTTTAGTAGAAAACATAAGTAACCAAACCACGCCACATAATCCAATTTTAATTTCATTCGATGTAAAGAGTATATTCTCCAACATATCGTACAACGAGTGTGAGCCTCTCATTTTAGACATATTAGATCAAGTCAAAGTAGACCATATCAGTTCTTTCGAAGTTTCAACAGCTTTCGATGTGTGCCTAAATCAGAGCTACAACAAATTTCATAAACAGGATTCAGGTTTACCAATGGGCTCACCCCTTACTCCACTTTCAGCAGACATATTTATGAACAGCTTGAAGACTACTATAGTAAATTCCGCTACAGATATGTGGACGATATTCTCGCCTGTTTCAGAGGTAATACACGACAGCTGAACCACATCATGACATTAATGAATAATCTCAATAGCAACATTCAGTTCACACTCGAAACAGAGATAGAGAAACAGATAAATTCCTTAGACCTGACCATTACACGATCAGAATGAATTTGAGTTCAATGTTTTCAGAAAACCTAGCTATACAGACATTACCATCTCAAGCTATTCTTTCCATCCAGACAGTCATAAATTAGCAGCCTACAATTCAATGTTGCACAGAGCATTCTCATTGCCTTTGTCTGCTGACAATCTAGCTAGGGATATTAATATAATCACACAGATAGGTCATAATAATGGCTTCAACGCAGATACTATCCAAAAGTTAGTCAGAAAACAAAGCCGTAAATTCACTTACAGATTAATATACCCTCAGGTCAAACAACCAGAAATCAAGATATGGATAACTCCAACATGTTTTGGAAAAAAACCAGAGATAATTGCGGATTTCTTCAGAAAAAACAATGTGGAAGTGGCATTCAGACCATATGCCACGTTATCTGATTTCCTTTCAATACCAAAGATAAGGTGGACAAGTTGGAGAAATCTAGAGTTTATAAGCTTAAGTGCCCTGAGTGTAATAGTGTTTATGTGGGACAATGTGGTCGACATTTCCAAAAACGGTATGCTGAACATGAAAGGACCTTCAGATAAGAAAAGAATGATTCGACATTTTCAAACCATTCCTTGGCAAGCAACCACGAGTTCCCAAATCTAAGCAATACGGAAATTTTGCATTATGTAAGGAAGGGTTACAAACTCAATTATTTAGTATCCTTGGAAATTCACAAGCTTAAACATTGTGGGTGTAACCTGTCAAATGATCAAATCGATTTAGTTTGATCACAGGTTTTCAAATAAGCACATCCGCATTGTAAATTCAGGTACTCAATCAAGCCAAGTATCTCTATTATTA